>JABFEB020000035.1:6142119-6154235 GCA_019775895.2 Stomatorhinus ivindoensis
TGGTGTGTGGGTGTGCCCTGTGATGGGCTGGCCCCCCATCCAGGGATGTTCCCTGCCTCGTGCCCATTGCTTCTGGGCAGGCTCCGGACCCCCCGCAACCCAGTAGGATAAGCGGGTATAGATAATGGATGGATGGATGTATATTTTTTCACGACGCGGGGTGGACGAGCGGGAAGCAGGCACGGGAATCAGCGTTGGGCCAGGTAACGGGGTTTATTGAGGGCAGACGCGGGACAGCACAGTACTCACGGGAAACATCAGGGTGTCGTTACTGACCGACCTGGGGAGACTGACTTAGACGCAGATTAAATACGCAAGACAAGCAGGTACCGATAGACAACAGGTGATCACAATCAGGAATTGACACGAGGTAATGAGGGGGGTGTGGCACACACGAGGCTCAGACAGCCAGATCATGATATATATATATATATTTATCTTTTTTATTATTATTTTTTTTCAACAGCTCCTACCTCCACCTTGCAGTTTATGCATCACTGTCGGATTGGATCACTGAGTGGCGGGTTTCTGCATGATCACTTCATGGTTGCATATAATGTTAATGTCAGTTATAGAGTAGCTAGCTAGTTTGCAGAGCATACTGTTTCAGCATCTTCTAAATAAGGAATACATTCCTTTAATATTTAGTGTAGTAACCCTTTGTGGTGAAATCTTGGGAGCCCCATATAGATACATGTTGAGTGGTTTTAAATCACGGCAACACGGGGGGTTCATGGTTTCCAGCCGTAAGTGCAGGAATTCCTCCCGAATACGCTGTCCACTTGGCTGCGAGATTTGCAAAATGAGCCTGGAGCACAGAGAACTGTCCATAAAATGAGGAAGCTGCCAGCATTTTAATTAAAGCCCATCTCAACATGTCACCAAAAGAAGTCCGTCTCCCCCTGGACCAGCCAATTAGCTGCTTAGAAAGGGTACTTATGCAGAATGATGGATTTAAGGCTCCGCTGAACAGCCTCTGTGTATCATTGTTGGTCCACCGGTTAGTACAGCCCGATGCTGTCCTCCACAGGCAAAGGTTGTTAAAGTTTGCACTAAAGTGCAGTAAAGGATTTTTTTTATTTTAAAGTTTTTTAATTTATTCTCAAAAAGAACTCTTTAGAGTGCACATATATGCTCAGCAGAGAGGAATTTATTTAATTACAATGTCATTGTCTTTAACAGATGACCTCTCAATATGTGACCCATGTGACAGTTGTATTTCTGTAGTAAATAAATAAAATACCAAATTCCTGCCCACTTTTAGATATAAATGCTTTATCCCTTTTTGTGGCCTCTAAATGGGATCATGTATTCTTAAAAATCCTTGCGTTTGAGCTTGCTTAAACTTTCAAAATCTTGTTATTCTTTATTGTTCATTTCCCAGGTTTTCATTCAATGCAGAAATGTTTCCCCCCCCCCTTCAGGCAGTATCACTGGAGTTACACAGTGTTCTGGGTGAGGCCCCATCAGCAGGGCAGTCGTACAGGTGAGGAAAATGGGGCCCGATGAATCTGCAGCATAATTGGATTGGTATGGGTTGAGGGCCCGATACGACATATTTTTTCAGGGCCCCAAACCTCTAGTGGCATACCTGCCTACCAGCGTTGGCTGTTTAGCGCTGCATCTCCTGAGGGCGCCGCAAGCCACTTTCACTTTACCTCAAGCAGTTGTCCCTGCGATGGAAGCTTGCCAAGGAGCCCACGTGACCGCAGCGGTGGGCGGCGTTCTGCTAATCCATTAGCCGCTAATTAGCGAAGCCACATTTTCGTTAGGAGATCAGCGTTTCAGTTAACTTCCGAAATTGTCCACCACATTCCGTTCTGCTAATTTGAAATCTTCCAATATCTTTTTGCAGGAAAAGTACATTCAATTTAACTATCAAAAATGTTTGTAAATCCTAAAACGACAAATAATTGTTTCGGTCTGCTGTGAGCATGTCTGCACGCTGTTGGCTGACTGCATGTAAACACAAGAAATAATCGGTCGATATCTTAGTAGTACTTAAGGAAGTCTGGGCTAAATGTAAGTGAATGAAGATAAAGTCCAGTTAAACTGGAATGCCCTGAACTACGCGGAGAACAGGGACCTGTATCACAGAGCTGGGTTTCATGCTTAGCTGGAACTTGTCGGATTTCTGGTACCCTAATTTAAATGGATTTTATCTTTGTTCACTTCTTTAAATTTGGGGTGGCACAGTGGCTGGCATTTGTGGCCAGTGTTCAAGTCTCTGCTACGGCTCTGTGTGGGTGGAGCTTGTACGACGAGCCAGTTTCAGAATAGGACTCCTCTGACGAAAACCTCTATGTCTCACAAATGGAATGTCATTGACATAAAATTGACTCAAAAGGCTATACCAAGTCTAACAATGCCCAGTCGGGTAGCTTCTAAATATCCCCAGGTATTCACTCTAGGCACGTGGAACAAAATTGCTAAACAGGTTAGAATTCCAGTTCCACAGCATCTTCTAAGGGTTCCAGAGCCCAAAACCAAATCAAAGCCAAATTCATATAATAAAGCAGTTATCATTAGTTATCATTAGTTTCCAATATTTTTTTTTTGTGGTTTTTCAGTTTAGCGTTAATGAATTGTTAATGAACTTTGGCATCAGCAGATTAGCGGTTATCAAAGCTAACTTTTTGGTTAGCTGTGTCCACCACTGCTGGCCTATTAGCCCTTCATTGATTTTCACAACATCCTGGAACTGCTGTCATCCTCAGGTATTCTGCAAACATATTCATATTCATATAAACATATTCATATTCATATTCACATTCCATGTCTTTATCACGGAGCTCTCATGAAGTCTTCAATCCTTCTATTTCCGCGGCATCCTGCATCAGAATCTGTTGCCATACAGAATCTCTGCACTTTTCTTTCCAGGATTAATTACTTTGTATTCAACAATGTTGACTTTTATGTCCACCCAGTTTATAATTTTACCCAGGACTTTTCTTCTAGCCAATGTCATCTATTAAACCATATGATTTACCCAATTTATGCACAAATCTGCAATCTACGGTATCTATGTGTACATACATTAATAAGATTAATGACCCTAACAATCCATTGATTATACTGGCTCAAGTTGAGGTTGCAACGCTTATAATTAAACGCGTCTCCCTATTTTATTGATTTTTTAGTTCCTGTCCCAACATAGCCATGGACCTAGACTCCAGTAAATGAATGGTCACTTTTTAAAGGTAAACTTTTTAATTACTTGTAATACTTACCACATGAAAGCATGAACCAGAATGCAGATTCTTGTATCATACTAAATAGGAAGATTTTAAAAGTACAAACAGTTACAATGAATGCATGTGGCTATAAATAGTCATGTTTTTACTGATCCAGATATTCTGTTTTTTCTTTTCCAAACGGAAAAGCCAGGCTTTTTAAGTGAGAATTATTATAATCTACAACAAATATTTGGTACTGTGCTGAAAACATAAATCCCAAATGCCATTTCTTCTTTGGTTAGTAATGTGTCTGCCATGGAGATTGTTAGCATATTAATGGTCCTAAAATATAGCGTTGTGCTCTAATTTAAACATAGAAAACTTAAACTTTATAATGCACCTAAATTATTTAACTTGAGGAAAGATTAGGAGTATAATAAAAAAATAATTATTATAAGAAGAAGACATATTGTGTATTGTATAAACAAATATAACTCATTTTAACAAAGAAATAAGATTTGTTGTTCCAATCCTAGTCCTAGTCCTTGGTTGGACTTTTAAGAACAGACAATAACAGCAATTTATTATATTTATCTACTTGCAATCTATCCAATGTCCTGTGGTGACGCTTAAAATGCAGTCCACTCAGGTGTTGCTGTCCTTTCTCTTGATGCCCCGATAGTCCTGCCTTTGGACATGGCGTTCTCCTCAGATTATGACGATAGCAGCTTCTTGTCTGATGCCCGGTGCTTATATCATTTTCAGCAATTCTATTCTGTACTGAGAGTATATTTAGCAGTGTCATTTACCACTAGAATAAACAGTCACTACACAACTTATTAAATAAAAACATTCCTTATTTAGGAGAAGCTCATGTAGCATATTCCGCTAATCAGCTAGCTATAATTATAGGACTCTGTTCGCTTGCCATTTAATTTTTGAAAAATCTTGTGAGGGGGGGAGGTAAGGTTTGACTGGGGTCCCAGAAACAATAAACTTGCCTCTGAATGTCTGCTGTCACTTCTAATCTATTCAGCATCGTCAATAATAATCACTTTTTGTTACTTATGCGCACATATTGCTGATGAATGAGTGCGGAGCTGGAATGTATTTCTGAGTCCCACGGTTGCCAAATTGGAATGATTATTCATCATGGGTATCAGGACCCAAACAGAAGCTGCTGTGTCTGACCAAAACTGTATTTGTTTCACTCCAAGGTAATTAGATCACACTTATATACATGCTACAAATTATGAAACTTCAACGATGCAAATTAAGGCATATTTATGAAACAGATGCTATAATCTACGGTTCTATGGAGGAAGGTGAGAAACGGGCAGCTGCGGAGCCACAGCTGTATCTGCACATGGCTGCAGCATGGAACATATGTAAGGATGAATATGTCTTGTCGATTGTTAATTTTTAATAGACTGGGATTCCTTTTTGTTAGAGTAGAGCCGTAGGAAGAGGAATGCCTTGTTTACAACATGGATTCAGGTCTAGAAAAGAGAGATGTAACTGGGTACATCTTAAATAACTGTGAAAAATAGTATACCTGAAGGAACCAACCATGTTCTTTATTGATTGGAATAAATGCTTTTCGATGACCATGTTAAACTATGGGATGTTACAAATAGAGTACTTGGACCACATTAAGGAGGAAAAAATCTGAGATTGCTAGAATAAAGTTGTAATTTTCCAAGAATAAAGTTGTAGAATAGTATTATCTGAATAAAATCGTAATATAATGAGAATATAGTTGCAATTTCATGAGCAAAAAAGTCATTATGAGAATAAAGTCATAGCTTAATATTAGGAGAATAGTCATAATATATGAGAATTCATTCGTAATTGTACTTCAAAATATGTTGCAGTTTTTCAAGAACAAAGTGATAATTGTAAGAGAAAAATGTCACAATAGTAGACGAGTTTAGTTTATTAATATTAGCTACCTAATTTTTAGGGGGGAGAAATCAGAAGCATAGAGATAGTTTCCTCTGGCACATCGATTCCCAGACTCGGGGGATGTGAGGTGATTTGCAGAAAATGTCTATAAATATAATTTGAAAAATATCTGCAAACGTGCTATTGCCAGCCTAATGGCGTCGCCAGTCTCTGTCACTGTTATTTTCAGGTTGCGGGCTAAACAGTTTGGGGTGCCATTCGCTAGCAGCCATGAGCCTTCACTTCATGTGGCGTAAAGCCACAAAGCAGCTGCGTGTCAGGCACCTGAACGCCGTCGTCAGGCACCTGAACGCTGTCGTCATATAAGACCAGTCACTTCCTACTGACAGCTCACAGTCATTGACAGCTTTGTACATATATCTTTCAACTTTTCTTCTTCAAAGTTTATTTTGCCTTTTATCTCAAAATACTTTTTTTTTTCATTTTTGGTGGGCCCTAATACTCTTCCATAGAATATTTCCAGGAATATAAGTGTTAAAATTTTTCAAAAGTATTGCCTCTAACATAAATGCATAATACGAGGAACCTGATCCATGGAGAGCCGGAGTGCGGGCGGGATTTTGGGATGACATCTCAATCAGCCAATAGCACTGGGACTGGGGCGTTGAGAACCTTTATTATTGGCTGATGGAGAGATTATTCTGAAAACCTGCAGCCACAGCAGCTCTCCAAGGATCAGGTTCACCACCCTGAGACATAGAATATCCGTCCATCCATCCATCATCGAACATTGGATCCTGCAGAGGGTTGTGAAATGTAAAGTGACCATTCTCAGAAATTAAAGGGTCTCCATTTTCATAGATGAGGCTTTTGGGGATAAGCAGATGTCTGTTATAGCTGGTGGCCATACCACCTTCAGTTCTGACTAGGTAATCTGTCAGAAGCTAAGCAGGTTTGTGCCTGATCAGTACTTTGGAAATCAGTACCAACTAGGGAAGCTGGTTGATTGGGACACTGTGGCCAGCAGGGAAGCCCATCCTATGGATCCCAGTGCAGTGATGGGGACACTCTGGCCAGCAGGGAAGCCCATCCTATGGATCCCAGTGCAGTGATGGGGACACTGTGGCCAGCAGGGAAGCCCATCCTATGGATCCCAGTGCAGTGATGGGGACACTGTGGCCAGCAGGGAAGCCCATCCTATGGATCCCAGTGCAGTGATGGGGACACTGTGGCCAGCAGGGAAGCCCATCCTGAGGTCTGTGGGGATCCCAGTGCAGTGATGGGGACACTATGCTGTGGAAACAGTGCCATCCTCTAGAGGAGTCATAAAAGTGAGCTCCTGACTCTGAGCACATATATTATCCATGGGCGCCTATCGGAAGAGCAGGGATGGTACCCCGATGCTCTGGTAAAAATTGCCCACTGTGACCCTATCAAATCTGGCCTCCTGATCATCCCCTTTATCTTACTGGTGAATTCTCTCCTGCCCCTTCACCACCTTAGCTACTTTATGGAGAGCATAATAGAGCAGAAAGGCTGCTATCACATCATCCAGTTGGGTGCTACACAGGGGTGGTGTTGGTGTTTGTAATGGTTCCCCATTGATTCTTGAGAAGTGCTGTTTAAATGTTTCATTCATTCATCATTATTCATTCATTTTAATGTATACACCTATATGCTAAATGTGCAGTAGTTTGAGTATGAGGCTTTGCGAAGGACAACTAGCCTTTCTGCACACGAAGCTTTGTAAAGCCTGTCAGTCACATTTAAGTTACTGGCTGTTAGAGATGAGCTGAGTCATTCCTCTCAGCAGTGTACTGGCCTCCTACGTGGCTCGCGTTCTGTGCTGCGGTGAGAAACATGGGCAGCAGCCAGATGGAGTACGAACCGGATGGAGTACGAACCGGATGGAGTACCAACCGGATGAGCACGTGCCTGCTGACCCCAAGGCCAGTGTCCGTGGTTAAATACAGATGCAGGGTTCGGTGTGATTTGTAAGATTTTGCGAGTGTTTGGTCTGGTAAACGTCACAGTCACAAAGCATCCCGCAAAGATAATAAACATAGTAATAGAAAAAGTATATATTAAAGTTGTTCTGATGAAAGTGCTAAATTTTTGATTTAGTGAGCACTGACCAGGGCTACATGTAATGTCCATTATGTTAGAAAGTTCTGCTGCACCTCAGAAAGTAAATTCTGGGCCATTACTAGCAAATGTTGCACTTGTGTTTATCTGAAAATGAACCATTTTGTCTCTGCTTAATACTATTATTTAGATATGAGAGTTTTGCCATTTACAGAACTGGACAATATGTATGCAATGTTTACTACGTATACAATAATTTAGACCTTCCATTTAGAAAGGCATTTCTGCCATATATTGAATATGGAAAATGGGGTTTGTAACTACTTTCATGTCACTCTTTAGGATTAATGAATATTGCCATTCATTGAATATTAAATCCCTGCTTCTGGAAGGAAGACATTTCTGTTCCTTAAATGCTCAGATTTTATTTCTTTAAATGCACCATTCTGGATGCCATTCCATGATGGAGATTTTATATATAATATCTAACCGAGATATAGATATCTGTTTTAGAACTAATAAGTAGTCTATCTACTCGCCGGAAAGAGTTTACATTCTCAAAGTGAAACTCCAGTAGAAACAGTCTAAGGTCCCTGCTGGGTTTGGACACAGTGATCCTCATAACATTAATCCCACAGAACCACAGAGCCCAAAATTCTAGTGGATAGAAAAACTGGCAGAGACGACACTGTAAAGGACACCATTCACCCGGACCTTCATCATTTCCACATTTTCATTGCATGTCACCTACTTAGATGAAGCATGGCTGTTTTTCTCATAAGTGACTGAGAAAGATTAATAGTGCTGAGGGCCAGATCAATAGCATTTACCACAGCACCGTTTCTGGGCGCCGGTCTCTCACTTCCAGCAGAGAAGTTCTGACCTTGACCACAACCTCTTAAAAAATAACATTCACATGCATTTGTATCGTTTCTCAAACATAATACAGTTTTGTAGTAGATGAGCTCTCAATCCTGCATATTTTTAAACATCTCTCAAACAATAAATGTCAACGGTAAAAATATACATATCTTGCAACCGTGACCAGGAGAAGCAGTTAAAGATGGAAAGATGGATGGATGGATGAATGTTATGGTCCCAAGACTAGGTCAGGTGACGTACTGTAAACATGGGGCCGGAGTTAGAGAGAACCAAAACTGAGTAATAAAATGTTTCACAGCCAGAGAAGGTATTTCTTTTTTTAATATTTGATGAACCATATACAGCAGATGTACAATGTTATGAAGATGGTTAGTTTTTCCACTAAGGAAGGTACTGTATCATGGGAGGCACTGAAGACAAGAAAACAACAAAATGTTTCCCTGATCTGAACGGAGCTGATGTCACTGAACATGTGCTATGCTAAAATAAAACTCATGGATAACACTCTCCTTCTAAACTATTGTGCTTAGACAAATAAAATAGATCCTACTGGGAAGTGTAGGTGCACACTAAATACCTCCTAAACTTTGGGATTAATCAATAAAACGGTCTAAGTTTAACTGAAGGCAGAGCAATAATTTCAAACAAGCAAAGAAACTAAACTATAAATTAAAATATATATTAATATTTACGTTACCTGTAAAGCTAAATTGTAAAAAACATTTTTGTCTAATAATTCAGCACTTCTATTCTTTTATTTTATTAAATTAATTACTTAAGTGAAACTTTTTAATGCATTAAGTTTTACAATTGCTTATTAGTTTTCTTAATTAGTATTAATTAAGATTTATTCTATGTGATGTGACGGTCACATTCAAAAACATTTTCACAAACAGTATTCAGGCCTAAATAATCAACCCCAGCATCTTCCATTAAGATTGCATCTGATTCACGCCTAAGGGACCCTGGTGAATGAGCAAAAAGCTATAAAAAATATCTGAAATCACAATCATATACATACCAACTTGTTACAGAGATGTTTAGTTGTTGATACATAATTCCAATACTCACTGTGAAAATTATATTAAATTAAAACTTTAATAAAATAAAAAGTCTGACTGCATATGATAGTTTGTTACAATTTGTACTGTACTGGTGGCAAGATGGTAATGCCTGAATCTCCATCTGTGACTTTTATTATAGAGAATAAAATCGGGTTTTGACAAAATCTGTTTACACAGCATTGAAACAAGGTCACAGAACCTTAAAAAATCTTTAATAGCTCAATAGACGATGTAGAGGTTCTGCCTTAAAGTTGTAGAAGTGAAGACCTAAGGGACTTCTCCTTTATTTATTTTACTTTGTTTGTTCAGCATTGTTTTCAAACAAGATTGACTTTTCCTTTGAGCAAAGACAATGTCCAGCAAATTAATGCAGTATTGGATTTTTCTTTAAACTCAGACCAGCTTCTTCAGCTAGACAATGTTATTATAAATAGAGAGAATTAATACTATGTAGCACAAACAGAATAAAAAGCACAAAGAAGAGTAATCTCCTTGCTGGCTGAAAGCACAGATGTTCCAGTGAAGCTTCAGGTCTGGCAGGAGCACGTCGCACAGATGTCACTGGTCGTCACGGAGGTGAACACCAGAGCTGGCTAACCAATCAAAATGCACTGCTCACTCATACCGGAAAGCGATATTTACAAAGACTGCTCAATTATTCCTGCCTGTCGGGCTGTATTGATTTCACGAAAGTTCTGGCAAGTGTTTTTTTATTTCCCTGCAAGGCATATTTAGTAGAATGTGATTTTGGAGATATAGTCCATAGTGTCTGTAATACCAAATTACAGCCCCACACAGCCTGATTGAGCCTAAGAGATAAAAAGAATTTGAGCTCCCATTAAACATACATCTTAGAACAATTCTCTGCGGGACTTTGGCTATTGTCTACTGCCGCATCTATGTTAATATTTAGAAATGCCATTGTGATGCACATATAATGAGCTTGGATATTGTTTAATACTTACTTTTTAGGGCAATTTCTCTTTATTGAATGTATAAACGTCACAATTATTATGCACAACAATTGAAATGCAGATTTTTCCTTTAAAAATTTGATTGTTTAGAGTACAAATATATATTATGGAAGGACAATTCTACTATTGTTTTGCTTAGAATAGTAATCTGGCCAACATCAAAAAAGTAAAATGTATTTTATCGTACGTCTTGCTGCTGCTGGCTTGAGCTGAGACCAGACAGAAAACAAGGTCTGTAACGTGACCTGACAGCTTCAAGAAAAATGCACTCTGACTCTGACTGGCAGATGAAATGGACATTGCAGATTAAAGAACATCTTAAAAACAGGGTTACTGTCACATTTTATTGTAGTTAATTGGTTTGCTGCAATACTTTAAATCCACCCTTGTTTAACATGGTGAGAATTGACTAGATCCGGTAGGTTTTACTGTGCTAACTGAAGACATGCATCACTTTATATGGAAAATGTCAATCAAGAGATTTTGTGGAAAAAAAAGAAAAATTACATATATGTTATGTACTGGTTGCTTTTATTAAGGGATGTTCAATCCAAAGCCTTTTCAAAGTGTAAGGGATCAGAAACTGCACTGACTGATCCCTAGAGCTGTGTTTTTATGTATTCCTTTTAAATGATGGTTTGAGCTGAGATGCATGATTAATGTTGGAGGCCTGCAAGAAGTCTGACAAATTAACGACATCCAAGTGGTGAAAAATGCATGTCGATTTTCAGCACTTTCATCCACCTCATCGGAGCCCTGCAACCGCACTCCTTCTGAGCAATGCAAATCAGACGGATCCCTGCTTTACTTAAGGCACTGGGGCAAGTGCCAGAAATACTACTAAAGAGGTTCGAAGTGGCTAAGCTCCTGCTCTTTTGAAGTGAAAAAAAAAAATCAGCGGCAGAGTTAAAGTGAATTCGTAACTACCTACTGAGCGTGTGCACACTTCCTATGAGGATGTGGTATTAGCAGAGTGTGGTGAACATTTTTGGGTTGCCAGTGCAATGACGCCCATGTTCCTGTGTCCTTATTTCTGAATATAACCAAGAAATTATTTCAGTTTTCCAAAACAGCTGCTTCAGCGGGGATACGTTACCTAGGGTGTTAAAATGTGGTAAGAAAATAATAGTGTATTGTTTTGGGAATGCACGTAGAATTGGCGTGCATGCACTGCGGTAGTGAGTCCCTAGACTCTGCAGGTAAGGTGCAGAGATGACAAACGGGGGAGGTGTGAATTGCTTCCCTGACTTTTCACTTGATAGACTGCAATCTGTGTGAGAAGCCACACATTAAATTAGATTCTCTCAGATTCTGCACCTGCCTCCACATGTATCGGGAATAAACAGGAATGATGCCATCAAGGGACATTGTCCTGGACCTGAGTGACAGCGCCTTCACCAAAAACTTTTCCACAATGAAGTGGTAGTAGTAGTAGTAGTAGTAGTAGTAATAGCTTTATTGTCATTTCCCAATGTACAAGAAATTTGCAATGCATCATGGATAATAAATATTTAACTCTTAGTTTAAGAATGACTAAAATAACTAAAAAAAATACTAGTTCCTAAAAATACTCTCACTTCCTCACATGCACCCACTCACTCACACACTTAACCTTAATAAACAAAATCACAACAGCACTATTACAGGAAGTCCCCAGTCATTAAATAATCAAAGTCACAGTTGCTGATGTTGAGCAGAGAGAGGTCACAATCTCAGCAAGTCCAGTTCTGTGATGGCTCTCGGTACAAAACTGTTTTTCAGCCTAGAATTACGAGCCTTCACCGCACTGTAATGTCGCCCAGATGGTAGCAGAGAAAAGAATCGGTGACGGGGTGAACCGCATCAGTCAGGGTGAGTGTGGTTCTATGAAGACAGTGTGTTCTGAAGATATCCTCCAGAGATGTCAATGTCTGTCCTATTATATGGTTTACATTTTAAAAGTAAAACAAAAAAGGATAGATAGATAGATAGATAGATAGATAGATAGATAGATAGATAGATAGATAGATAGATAGATAGATAGATAGATA
>JABFEB020000035.1:6180919-6197207 GCA_019775895.2 Stomatorhinus ivindoensis
GGGTGGTGTGGGGGCACATAATGAATGTAAGGGGCTTGACGGATGCCATGAGTATGGGCTTGAAGGAGGGGGGGGGGGGACTGTGGAACTCTGACCGAAAAGACTGGGAGGTATGCAGATTAAGGAGCCAGATGTCATTCCATAGACAAAGCAGCGCCGTGACAGTGCACACACGTTTGGGCCGGGCGAGCAGAGAGAGTAACAGCAGTGCATTATGGGGAAGCCTCAGCATAATCGAAGAGACATCTTAGTCCAGGGTGAACCTGGCCAAAATGCCTTATCCTTCTGTGTGCCACCAGAAAGTTTAGCCTTGATGCTTTTTCGATAATTAATGAGGAGGGAGGTAAGATCTTAGGAAAATGTCTCCATGCAGTGGCATTACTGTACATTTATTCAAATCCAAATAAGGACATAGGTTTGGTTTCAAGGGTGTAGGTTTGGTTTTAGACCAAACCCAGTGCAAGTGAGTAATACATCAGCTTATTCTGGTTATTTCTAGCCATGTCTTGAGCATGACCAATGGGGTCAGAGAGGGTTAGGGACCCATAAACTGCTGTGGGGCAGCAGCAAACAAACTTTGAATACAGCTTTGGGCTCTCATTGGTCGGGACAGCTACAGCTGACAAGGTGGGTGTCCAGTAGTGATGCTCCTTAAGAGATTGAAGAGTCATAACTTATGGCTACAAAGAACATATACCTGATTTCCCCTTACTCAAGAGAAAGACTGCTTGTTGTGTATAATTAGGGACATATATTCATACTGGGCTGGCAGCATAATAGAGACAGAGACCGACCCTTAGGAAAGACATTTACTTTGAATTGCATCAGTAAGGTAAATGTTGGAAGAAAAGGAAGAAAGGAGAAATGCGTATCTGTATTCATGCTGAACGAGTGCTGTCTAAGTGGCTAATAACAAAAAAGACCTTGGTAGAAACTGTAAAAAGGATTTTTTTTTTGTGTTTGGTTTTGCGATTCTGTGAATTTGGATATATCCTCTTCTTTGGAGTGGCTATTCTACCATTAGTACTGCTTTGAAATGTGACCTTCTGTTATGCTGCCTTCGAAAACAAGCCACTCGTGTTTATGAGAATCACAATCTCAGCCTGCAATACGCCATGTCTACAGCTCCAAACAGTGCCGCAATTGCAACAAGGGCTGTGCCTGAACTAAGAGACGGCTTTTTGATAAATCTCAAATGGGCAGACGCTCCCTTCAAACGGTGGGAGTGCTAGTGTTGTACCTCACACGGGTCCTTATTTAGCATCTGGAGCGTATCTTATTAATTGATAAAAAGGAAGAATTATCATAAAAGTGACTGAAGACTGTGGAGATTTCAATTTTATTATTATTATTATTTTTTTATTATTAATTTTAAAACTCTATAGGGAGGTGTATGGTTCAGTGGGATTGGATGCTGTGTCTGTGATTAGAACATTTTTGGTTCAAATCCCAGGGTCAGCAGAGTGATTTTGGCACTTGAGGAAGGGCCTTAACTCCCAGTTGCTCCAGGCAGTGGCTGACCCTCTCTCTCTCTCTCTCTCTCTCTCTCTCTCTCTCTCTCTCTCTCTCTCTGAAAGATGCACGTTGCTTTGGATTAAAGCACCTGAAATAAAAATAAAAAGCAGTATTAACTCCAACCTCCAGAGTTCCCACTGCCCTGCCTGTTCTGCCATGTCACTGGGGCTCCTGTTTGCTCCTGCAGTTCGACTAATTGCCCCTATTGGTTGTGCCTTCTGATAGACTGCTGTGCCGTCCACACTGCATCCTGGCCTAGTACCCTTTGCTGTCCAGAGAATGTTCCAAGCCCATGTGACCCTGTCCGGGAAGATGGATGGATGAAATATATATACTGAAATCCAATCTATTCACCTTATTGCTTTTATATATATAAAAAACTGTAACATCAAAGCACAATAAGGAAACCAGATAACATTTTATAAAAAAAAAAAAAACAAAGCTATCAAATTTATTAAAATTCCTTGATCAAGAGAATACAGTCCAGCGCAACACTGTTGCCAAGCAACACAAAGTTGAGCTAGTCTATTAAAGTAGGATAACAAGCTACTTTTAGTTTAGCCTAGTTTAATGTTAGAGACATGATGTGTAATTAAGTTACTGGGTGTTGGGTTATTGATTTTATTTGCATTTCTTTCCATATGAGTATTAATAGTGCTTTGGCTAAAAATTTCTATTTCATCAGGCGCTGAAAGCAACTTAACAGTTCACTGTTGTTTTAAAATTAATGACGCTAGGCTTTCAGGTAATTAACATTAAGGATGAGAACTTGATATTTTACATAGTCATGCTTAGTTTCCTGCTTTGTTGTTGTTCGGAGGTATTGACGTTTTCAGCCTTTAGTCCAGGTTTTGCTGAAATGTCATTGCCACTTGGTGCCTTGATTTATGCTCTTCTTATCCAGCTGCTCCTTTCATGAAGATGGTAGCGCTGTAAGCACATTCTGGGTGGCACTTAGCTGATGCCTGTTCAATTCCTTTGAATTTTTTATTGCCTCCTAGTGTTAAAAGTTCATTGGTGGTAGTAGCTGTAGCCTGAATACACTCACAGTTTGTGGAGCTGCTCACTAATCACCTTTAAATCCTACGTATGCATAGGGCCTCCAAGGTCTTGGGTTGGGCCTCCTATTTGGCCCCCACTGGGAGGAGGGGGGGTTAGGCTTCCTAGAATTGTGGATTTAAATATAAATAACAGGTATAATCATATTGTAATGTCCAAAAGCACTATGATTTAATGACTATGTACTATGGCTATGCATTACAGCAAAAGCTGTGAGAAACAACTGGTAAGATGTAATGAAAGTGGATGGTGGATGGCATGCATTAGCGGAGGGAGGATGGCAGCAAAAGCGGATGGAGAATGGCATGCATTAGCGGACAGAGGACAGCGTGCATTAGCAGACAGAGGACAGCGTGCATTAGCAGACAGAGGACGGCGTGCATTAGCAGACAGAGGACAGCGTGCATTAGCAAACAGAGGACAGCGTGCATTAGTGGATGAAGAATGATGTGCATTAGCGGAGGGAGGGTGGCGAGCATTATGAGATTGAGGATGGTGTGCATTAGAGGATGGAGGATGGCGAGCATTAGCCGATAGAGGATGGTGTGCAATAGTAGATGGAGGATAGCGTGCATTAGTGGATGGAGGATAGCGTGCATTAGCGGATGGAGGATATCATGCATTAGCGGATGGAGGATGGTGTGTGTTAGCAGACGGAGCATAGCGTGCATTAGCGGATGGAGGATAGCATGCATTAGCGGATGGAGGATGGTGTGCGTTAGCAGACGGAGGATAGCGTGCATTAGTGGATGGAGGATAGCGTGCATTAGTGGATGGAGGATAGCATGCATTAGCGGATGGAGGATAGCGTGCATTAGCAGACAGAGGATAGCGTGCATTAGTGGATGGAGGATAGCGTGCATTAGCGGATGGAGGATAGCGTGCATTAGCGATGGAGGATAGCGTGCATTAGAGGATGGAAGATGGTGTGCAATAGTAGATGGAGGATAGCGTGCATTAGCAGACGGAGGATAGCATGCATTAGCGGATGGAGGATAGCGTGCATTAGCAGATGGAGGATGGTGTGCAAAAGTAGATGGAGGATAGCGTGCATTAGCGTATGGCAATGGGAAGACATGATGTTCTTTCAGCTTGGTTCTGTCACTGGCTCTACACTTCTTCCTGTCTCCCATGGAGTTCGAGATGGAGTTGCTCTTTAGCCTTGTGCACTAAAAATGGGTAATTTTCCTGGAATTTGACATTGCAAATTACCATTTGTACCTGTACCATTTGTACTGAAAATAAAAGTAACTTCAGCTCTTTTTAAGCTAATAAAAAATAGATCAAAGGAGAAAAGACTAAATGGATGAAAAACACATCATTTAAATAGGTTAGGGCAGTAATTACTGTCCACTTTAATGTCCTCTTCGCAGCTGAAAATATCGTCACGCGAGTGATAAAATGTACTTTACTTGGCTTTGAAAAAATCGACTTGTTACCAAGACGAATGTGTCCAATGAATCGTTTGGCGTTTTATCGTCTCAGTGTGTTGCAGCCCAGAGAGGGATGATGTTACAGTACCAGGTTCTCTATGGGCTCATTGTTCTGCTGGAGAGAGCGATAGCTCAGTTACCACTGAAGTACAAATCATGAACAAATATAGTCGAGATAAAAGATGTATCGTGATTCATTAATGATGATCACAGATGAGATCAGTATTTCTCTTGTGTTATTCATTACTTCTTCCTTCAGTAGGTCGTTCAGTAGTTCACAATGGTTTACAAAATTAACAGATATAGTAAATATAGTAGCTGCTTGAGAAAAAAAAATCGCGTCACAATTCATTATTAATGAATTAACATGAGGTCAGTATGTATCTGAGACTTAGCTTGTGGCTAATTAATACAAAAGTAACAGCACAATACTATATTATTTGTGCCCAGACAAGTGACACCCAAATGTTTTATGGACTGTCCAGGCTCCAGCACTGTCCTGTAATTCTGATAACTCTAAAAATACCTACAAATAAGAAATGTCTTTATTACCACTAACAGGTTTTTTTTTAGCTATTTTGTGGGAGACAGAGCTTGACAATTCAGTGGACATTCATTTCCTGGTAAAGGAGGAAGTTACATTCTCTCTACAGGTACTGTAGACACATGCATGTCAGTTGACTGTCTTGTGAGTCTGGTGTATGAATGACATTAGTAACCGCATATTCTAATATTGAGAGTAATTCAGGATGAGTCTGCTATTAAATATTTAGATCTTCCAACGACCTATCCAGTACAGGGTTGCTGAGTCACGCACCTCAGAACTTGATTATTGATTCGATGGTGCCGTGTGAGTTATCCACCACCTGAGAGACATGGCCAGTGGTGGAACCTCACAAAGCAGTTTATTTAACTTTTCAAAGATAGATCTGCAAGCCCTTTTGTTGCACTCATGTCTAAATAATGTACAAATTTTGAAGCTAAGTAGTTAGCAGTTTCTTAATGTATGGCATCTTTAGCTGTTTAATTGCCATGAGGTCAGTAATGTTAATGAATTGTGTATTGTGTGGGTTACAGAGCACACGGCAGGGGTACAACCTGGACAGGATGCCAGCGCAACACAGGGCACAGGGCAGAGGTACAGCCTGGACAGAGTATCAGTCCAACACAGGGCACAGGGCAGGGGTACAGCCTGGACAGAGTATCAGTCCAACACAGGGCACAGGGCAGGGGTACAGCCTGGAGAGGGTATCAATGCAACACAGGGCACAGGGCAGGGCTACAGCCTGGACAGGGTATCAATGCAACACAGGGCACAGGGCAGGGGTACAGCCTGGACAGGGTATCAATGCAACACAGGGCACAGGGCAGGGGTACAGCCTGGACAGAGTATCAATGCAACACAGGGCAGGGGTGCAGCCTGGACAGGACACCAGTGCAACACAGGGCACAGGGCAGAGGTACAGCCTGGGCAGGGTATCAATGCAACACAGGGCAGGGGTGCAGCACCAGTGTAACACAGGGCAGGCACACACTCACACATTCACACCCATAATCATACACTACAGGCAATTTTGAGATGCCAATTAGCCTAACAGCATGCCTTTGAACTGTGGGAGGAATCAGAGAATCCAGAGCAAGCTTGCGAAGCACAGGGAGAGCAGTCAAACCGCGCAGACAGAGCACAGCTCCGTGAGGTGCGGGGAGTCTGGGCTACCCACTGAGCCCGCATGCGACCCCCCCACCAAAACCAACCACAATTATTTTAAAAGGAGGACAGTCAGGATTCTACTTAAGGTTGATCAGCAGTTATGTCTCGAGGGAACACTGTTGATGAGTACTGCTGTAGGCTAGTGAAGTTTATAGTGGTAATTATTTCACAAGGTCACATTATTCTTAGGAATTGAAATAAATTTATGTTGTGCCGTTTTTGAGTGTAATCTGTAACGGTAATTATGGGAAATTCCATTTACGTAGCTTAAATACTAAAGAAATATGATGGCGATATATTTTCACTCTTTGATCATTTAAGATTCTGCGTGAACGTACACATCATTGATAATGTTCTAATGAGATAATGCTCTAAAGTGCTGTGGACATTGTCATGATATTATGGATGAATGTTATGAATGAGTGGAACAGAAACTGAACCAGGAAGGAGTTGGAACTTGACAATTTGCATGCATCATTACTTTATTTAAATTATCTTTCATTTATCTGTGTCACACTCATTTAAGGGCAGCATGGTTAATAGGTTTTGTCTGTTTCTACTGGGTGAGAGCCCCTCCTTTGGCAGTGACTGGGTTATTCTCCCTCTGTCAATTAAGGAGAATGCAGACAGATCACTGTGCAGTTCACAAAACTGCCATTGTTATAGTGTTCACAGGTGTAAAGCAGCCCTTGAATGTTAATATCTCAGGGTGTGTGATGCTTGTGGAATTGAATTATAAACAAAAATTGGCAAAGTGATACGTGAAACAGAAAAAACTACAAAAGGAAACTCACAAAACTCAACGCTACCAGACAAAAATGTCTATATATTTAAAGTAGTTCATGGTTTTGTTACTGATTCTTGTCGATATGTGTAGTCTTTATATGAAAATAAAAACATATACAACAAAGTTTTTTTTCATTAAGATTTTTTAGTGTACTGTGCTTGTATATTTAATGTGAGCTACGGAACTTAGATTTAAAACGTGCAGTGAGTTTTGCAATTTGAAACCACTCTCCTTTTTTAATATGATACACGAAGATCTGTAATGTTTGTATGTGTTTATTACAGTGGAATTAATCATCTGTTTGGATTATTATAAATTAATGTATTATCTTTTAAAGAGAATGCGGTTGTTGTCCATATTTGACTGACTGTATCTTGAATTACAGTAAAATTGTACCACAGTGGTGCATATTTTATAGGGTCTTACTTTACTCCCATATTATAGAATAATATTTATGCATATCGTGTGATTAGCGGTACTGCATAAACCTCATTGCTTATTTGCTTGTGCAGATGCTGTTTGTCTCCAAGCACTCTATGCCTGGGCAAAGTAACCCTCTTTGGAGAGAAATGTAATGTGGTGCTTAATTCATGCTCATTTACAAAATATTATCTTTAACCATCATTACCAACCTTGATTTTTCAAGCTTAATTTTTATGCTCTTTGAGTGTTTATATAATGAATAAAATTCATGAGTAGAGAAATGTATGATGCAAGAAACAGGGGACTAATTTAGTAAATTAATGAGAAACTTCTTAAAAGCAGGTGTGTGAGTTCACATTCGTGCTCCATGGTGTAATAAGCCAAGAAAAATAGGACGCTTGTGTTATGATTTTAGTGTAAAGTGTAATTAAGATTATACTTGTCTATTTGGTGAATTACCGATTTTAAATTTTTATTTCTGTAATTATTATGCTGTATTCAGGTATTAATTTGTTTTCTAATGAGAGGCATTGCACTGTGGGAAAGTGAAAATGCAGGCTTATGTAGGGCTTTGTGCTTGATTTTACCCAAAATGCTGAAGGTGTCTAGAAAAAAGAAATCCGTCCCAGAGGCACACGGGGGTCCGCAGAGCAGACGCTCTTCGCCACATCTCCAGACGGTCATCAGGATGCTGGTTCTGCTGACCACCACAGAGAGGGAGGGAGGTCTATATAAGCTTGGGCTCCTATGAGCCGCCCGCTTCCCTTGTTACACTCAAACCACACTGGACTACAACCTGTGATAATGTTGCCATGTTTGTCGTTGGCAATTTAGTGTCGGTTTACTGTAATTAAAATATTTCTGGAATGGTTTTATCCCATGCATATTGTAAGCTCACCCATTGGCGACTATGAAGGCCTGCAAGCACCACACAGTAATAGCATTTGGCATGACTGTTCTTATAGTATAACAGAGATGTAAAAATTCCATTTTAAAGCTGCCCCCTTGAACTCACAGGATCGGAACTTTGACACCGCAGAACTGCACTGAGAGATTCCATTCTTCCTCGAAGTTTTCTTTCTTTCTCAGCCTTATCATAAAGGAGCACTAATAGGCTGGGAAGGCAACACCAAGGACTGATCGGGCCCCTGAAAAGTCTCTGCATGCCATTGTTAAATGAAATGTATGTTTGTGTTTCATTACTTTTGAGTTTTTTGTCATTTTTGTTTGCTGGACGGAAAAAAAAAATGTAATTTGTAACAAAATACTTTGAAAGATTGTATTTTATGTATTTAAAGTCTAAAATACTTCATAAAATGTATTTTTTTTTCTGTCATTTTAAGAACATTCATTGGCAGGCTTACAAACTCTTAAATATAGCCTGTCACCATCTTTGGCCAGATGCAAGTAAATCACATGACCCATCCTGCTGGGTCCCGCTTGCTTGTTGTTAACTTCATTTTCCCATGATTAGTAATTCAAGGAAAGAAGCTGCATTGGTGCTCAGTGCAAACTGCCTTACGGTAAAGCATGTAGTAAAATATACTATCAGATATTGCTCACTGAATGTCAGGACAGAACAATAGAGCGATTAGCAAACAGCGACGCTATGCTCAGGAACTTCTGAATTAACTTTCTAGCCAGTTACTGACATTCTAGTTAATTCCAACAGGCACGTTCAGGCAGTGGCATCTGGTGTATGTTTTCATACATGGAAGACTTAATTAACGATGAATCAGGGTAGCTATTTTGGTCCCAAAGCACCAAATTAATTTCTGTTTGTTAACGTTTTTATGGCTACTGAGCATGGGTAAAAGGAGAGCTAACTGGTGAAGTTGATGTTGCATATTATAGGCATTGGTTCTGTTTTGTGTTTGTTTGTTTTTTGTTTTAAACTCTTTGAGTTTACCCTACGGTAACAAAATGGGAAATTCACACATTCTTGAAAGCAGAGGTGTACCTACTTGTGTGAACGGGCACACACTTCACTACATCCCCCCCGTTCAGATCCCATCACTATTTCTATGGAAAACATTGAATAAAAATTAAGGGTGCAACAGTTCTGAATCCAAGACTAAAACCACGGTATGGTTGTTTACAATCTTGTTATACAGTTCTACAACGGTTTCGGCTTCTGGAATTGTGATACTTCCCCAACCCAAATGACTGTAGGATTACTGTAACCCTGTATTGGATACAGCTAAGGGTGCACATATACAGCTGATGGATGGATGGATTTATGAATGGATATAAATAGTGTTACGTAAACAATTAAATATCCATTAAATATAATGATACAAATATAAAAATCTAAGAGTTAAGAGGCCTATCTGACACCTGCTCTTTTGATATTTGTCGGTTACAGGATAACGGCAAGACTACATTCATGTTTAAAAATAAAAGGCAAAATGTTTAAAATGTAGGGAAGCACACCAGTGAAGTAAATGAGATTAAATTCATACTATAGATATATGTGATGAATGACGGCAGGCTTGAAACAGGGACCCTGAATGGCTAGGCTGCAGAGCGCTTTGCTGATTCCGTCTTGAAGGAGTGCGGTGGATGTCGGCTCGTGTGATGCTCTGCTTTCCCCTTGAATCTAACAGATTTTTTTTTTTCTGTCATGAAAATTGCTGTGGGGATCTCTTTGATACTGCTCGCTTTGCTCATCACGATCCGCTGGAAGCTATCTCTGCTGCACATTAGGCCAGGGAAGGCAATTTGCAAAGGGGGCAGAGACAAGTGCAAAAACATGAGTGGGATAAGATGCTTCCACTCTACAGTAGCTGCGATGCTTTTAGAAGCTGTGTGATACCTATATGCTGCATACAATGGGTGTCCAAAAACTACTTCCATTTCCACTCTTACAGATTTGTGAAGGAAATAATTTTAGACACCCTGTGTGTCCTTTTCTTTAAAATAGTTTTGTCAGTAGTGGAAACTGACAACATTTAAGTGTGTAACAGGTTGTTTTTGAGAACATACGAAATACATTGGCTGATTTTGCCCACCATCTATGCCAGACACCTGCCTAAGGCGGAAAAAGGCAAACATCCCATCGCTGAAAGCTCCTCAGCCTTGGGGGAAGTGCCTACAGCCCCCCCACCCCAGATAAGCCACACAGGGGATCTGCATTACCATTCTAAAATTTAAAAAAAATCCACTCTGCAGTCTCCTCTGAGTGGCACTGACCCTGCCTTGTTCTGTGACCTTTGACTTACTTTGCCCTGTTTCGTACTTGACGTCTTGAAAATATATGCTACATTCTAAACTGATACGCTTTCTAAGGCTCTGTTCCCATATTTTCTACTGCTATCATAACATACTTTCGGTTGATTTGCATAAACAAGTATTGGATTTTATACACATTTTCATGTTTATACATCACTGTCAGTTATGTCTAGGTTATATTTAACAAAAGTTTTTAGTTAATAATAGATAAGGTATTTGAGATTGATGAAGATGATGAGGGTGGTTATACTTATGATTAGATAATGACAACAGATAGTCATAACCAATGACAATGCTTTAAAATAAAATTACTAAAAGATCACTTACAAGTTGAAATGTTATGCATTATAAAACTGAAATGGACTGTACTATGGCAATTTCAGTCATGCAAAAAACACTGAAGGACGATAATGGAAAAATGGTGTGGCTTTCATAGTCAGGAAGGACAGTGGAAAGACTATATCTCCATAAAATGATAATATCTATTTAATTTCATGAACAATCCTTCAAAATTATAGTCATATAAGTCAATGTCCTGATTTGGAAGAAGGATAAATTCAAACATTTCATAACCAGGTTCAAACAGAAATAAACAGAATTTGCAAACAAAATATATTCTTGGTGACTGGAGACTGAGATAAGTGTGTGAGAAATACGCTTAGCCAGTATGGACACAAAACTGGTGAACAAGCTGGACACATATGCATCCAACACTATCTCATAGTCCGAAGACATACGGGTAGGCTAATTGGTGCCTCTAAATGTATTAGAGTGTGCATATGCCCTGAAATGGACTGGTATCCACAGCAGGACTGGGCCTGCCTGGTGCCTTATGCTGTCTGGGATGGGGTCCAAACATCCCCACAACCCTGTAAAAGATGGGCGGAGAGAAGATGGCTGGATCAATAACATACAGAATGGAAGCTATCATTTTATATTTCAATACTAAAGAAAGGAGACCTGACTGAGTGTGCCAGTTATAATCATGTTTCCTGCATATCTCATGCAACTGCGATTATGTAAAAGATCATTGTAGCCCAAGTTCTACACAGATGGAGAACCGCTTGATTCAGGAAAGCTTGTAGACCAAGAACCATCGATGCCGACGCAAAAGAAACACGAAGAGAAGGTCAACCTGTGCTTTGACGGCAAAAAAGCCCTGATTGTTGACCATGTCCTACTAACTATATAGAAAAAACTGAATAGCTTCTGACTAGTAAAGGATTTAGACAAGGATTTGCATAATCAACAAAAGTATTCACCTTTTACATATCAGAGAATCTGGACTGGAAAATGATAAATGTGAACTCAGGATTGCTGGATGAAATATCAATATTCTTTAATATATTGATGACACCACATTTAAGGTGGAAAATGAAGATGTATACAGACATTGAAAAGCTAAAAGTGAAAAGGATGGCTAGATGGAATGAAAGTAAAGGCTTTGACCATAAACATGCTTGTGCTCTACTGTCTGCCTCACTCATACACGGCTTTGGATGAAGGCGTCCGCTAAACACATTAATATGATGTAATAACAGTGCCATCAGATAGGTGCTGTGAGAACGTTCCCAAAATGCCTAGCCCGCTAATACATAAAAACACGCTAATAGAAAAATGACACGTGCAAATCCTTAAGTTCTAGTAATGGCGCATAAATAGCAGGAGCAGGGGCTACAACCTGAGGAGGAGGTACATCAGGGCAGGCTGGGGAGGCTGGTATTTTAGCCTCGGTGCAGGTACAGGCTGAACCGTGGGGGTGGACCGCCAAATGAAATGGGCAGGGAGCTGATTTCACACACGGGATGAGATGATTGGCTGGCTGGTCATGCAGGTTCTATTATTCATCAAATTAATGATAATGCAGATGATTTTTCCCCTCCCATCAACCGTGCATGCTTATTTAGATGTAGGGTAATTATATGCAATTAAATTAATGTGCTGCCCACATTCGTCTTGTTTGACACTCACAGTTAGCATTTCAGGAAGTGGGTAATGGACAGCACGCACGCAATGCGGCCAAAATCATGTAAGATACAAAATAAGGGCTTAAAATCGGGTAAACATTTCCCTTTTAATTAGCTTATTTTTAACCTGCGCTACGATGGCAATTACTGTGCCAAGCTTTTAGATGCCATTTCCTCCGAAATCTACCCGCGATGTTTTATATAGTTTACCGCATATAGCGGATAGACCGGTGAAAGCGCACAGAAAATGCCTGGAAGGGGATTCTGGGATTCGGCGCCTGTCAACACATCTCTTTCCATCCTCTCCAGAAATCACCTCGCACAAGAGTTTCAAAATTGCCGCTGTCAAAAAGGCAGCTTCTGCACTATCATTGCCATTCATCTTCATCCAGGTACCAGCGTCTGCCTCTCCTCCGGCACTCGGTGGGCTGCTCCTGCCTCCTGATCGCCCCCTGCGCTGCGGCTTCCGCCGCATTTTCCCTGAATCTCCAGGCTTTTAAAACACATCGGCTTGTAAGTGGCCACAGCGCAACGTGGCGCCGCGCCAGAAGGGAAATAGCAGAGCAGGGGGAGAATGAAACGAAATTAAATGTGAACTTGGGTATGGCTTTGATTGCCAAGAAGTATGGGAAAAAATACTGTGCAGGACCCAGGTACCACTTATCCTGCTTACGTCAGCAAAAATCTCTTACATTTGCCGTAATGTCCAACAAAATACAGATTATAAAGTCAAACAGGAAGTTAATTCCTCTGTGAAAAATAGGAACACGTTTGTTTTCAATCGTTTTCCACAGAGTATTATTTATTTACTGTATCTTACACGGGCAGAATACAATTTTAAGTACAGTATCTTCCATATAACTAGCAAAATACATTTTAAAATATGTTATCTTACAATAAAAATATGTATACATTAAACATCGCAAAATTACATAATCAAGTTAAGAGAACAAGTGATGCGAATTAAACAAGTTAATCAAGTTCTAAATCAGCAGATAATTTAATGTAATGCATAATTGTGTTTATAATGAAATGATACAGTATATTTTCACATTTACTCCATCGTTGAAGTCCATCCCCTCCCCATTTTTTTAGTTAATTAGTCAGCATAACAAGGTATATTGTTGTTTCTGTTACCCATTTTTCGGTGTCCTTGATATCGCGTCTTCTTCTTTATAGCTGTAGTCTTGTGATTTCATTGTTTGTCATTTCATTGTCTTTGCGCAGTCTTGTCATTTCATTGTTTGAAAAGATTTTATGGGCTGTTTATTTTCCACTGGGGTTTTCAAAGAAAGGTCTGAACCCAGTAAATATGTGTAAAGGGTAGCCTTGAGCACCTATATAGAAACTATTTCACCAAAGGCATAATTTTGGCAGCAAAAATTACTTAGATTTTTTTTTCATAGAACAATCAAGGTCAGACTAGGATGAAACAGCTAGGCGCAGAGTATAACAGAAGCAGAACCGAGCACATTTTAGAGTGATTTACAGACACCACCTGAACAACGTCTGTTCGGCACCACATATGAACAGCGGGAAAATATTAAAAGTTGCAGCCAGATTGGGAGTGAATGTCAGACGCCAGGCACCATGAAGCCGTAGATCTAACGGTGTGTTTCCATGCTTATGCACTGTCATGCTAGGAATGTTTTTTATAGTTAATTTTATGATCCTAACAAACAATGTTAAAGTCTTAGGCAGTGAAAGAGGTGTTTATGTATCTGGTTAGTAAGTGGATATATGTTCAGAACACAAACACGATTTGACATTAGAACATATGCTAATTATGAGTAACAGTAAAAGTGAACAAGAATTTCTTCTGCTCTCCATGAAATTACTGATATCTTGTCGAATGGCAAAAAAAAAACATCGCTTCATCTCTCCCAAGCTCCCCATAAGCACCCCAGGCATATTCCATGTATGTGCTTCATTTTACAACCAACTCATTTAATTAATTGTTATCTAATTCAATTAATAAAAATAATCGATCAGGTATTGATTAGCCTTATAAGATGGGGCAGTGGTCCAGTTAAAAACAACCCAAAACATATGGTTGTATAGGATAGCTACTGTAAATACCTGGCTTACTTGGCTGAGTTTAGGAAAGGTTTTGAAGCAGTTGAGCTAACATACTTTGATACACATCAAAGTGAAGAGATAGAGATATATAATTTTCTCTGACACCGAAAGACTTTTGCACAGTATTGTATATTTGGTAAAGCTTTACATTAACTGCACCTTCATAATGCATTCATAATGCATTTATATAACATTCATAAGTAGCAGGTACACATACCTTGATATCCTAACATAGTTCAACAGCTTTGATGTACATTAATAAACATTGTATGATCATAATGTATTTAACATTATACTACTCTAATATTTATCATTGTTCCAAAGGCTATCCCTTTCTTTCATTTATGCAATGGTTTAGTCCTTTAGAGCAGCGCACGTGTAACGTAGCTCGGGCAAACTTCCCTATTGCTTTGTGCCTGGAGCTCATGCTTCCAAGATTGCATAGTCTGTCCCTCGACATCGGCGTACGTACATATAATAAAACCACACCTGTAGTCAAGCCTGTACATTGTAGTATTCCAGTGACTGAAAGATTGTGGAGAAGTAACAATTCTTCAATAAAGGATTTAAATTGGACCCTGTGATTCTGACAGATCACCTGTGGTGGGCTAATATGTCCCATTCCAGCAACAGAAGTTAGGTTCACATACCAAGAGGCAGCATACACAACCCTGCCTCCTTTTTAATCATCGTATAATATTTGTTATCCATATATGTTAAAGTGTGGTGCTTATGGATGATCCATGAATGCATCCTGAAGGTGCAATGAATGTTCCACGAATGCGTCATACAGGCATATAACGGTGCAGGGTGCAACGTAGCGCGTTACCATGTATTTTATATTAGCTCTTTTATCAAAACAGGGTGAAAGATCAGTTGGTCCAAACAAAATGGTTATTTTACACCTTGCTAGTACCTGGTACAACCTATACAGACCGCTTCAAGGGTAGATGAGTTGTGGATTCAGAAAAACCATTCTGTATACCACTGTTGTAGTGAAGTTGTGGTGTTCCATGTTAGCTTTGACGAGACTGGCCATTCTCCTCGGACTTTTGTATTGATAAGGTGTTTTTGGCTACAGGACTGCCTCTGCTGGAAGTTTTTGTTCATCATACCATTTCCTGTAAACACTGAAGCAAGAAAATCCGATTGAGGTGGTTGTTTTTGAGATGTTGGAACCAACAGTCACACTATGTTCAGAATCATTTAGATCTGGTGTCTTAGTCATTAGCTGAACAGTAACTGAACTCTTGATCCTGTCACTGCGTTGTATGTAATTAATTGCAGCCATATTATTCATTGTTTGGAGGAACACAGTCTTTTCATTAGCAAGCAAAAGTACCCAATTCTACCTAACCTACTATAGTACTTTTTATCTAATATATAACTCATTGTGTTTGTGTAGAGTACAGTTTCCTAGAGCTCAGAGCATGTCAACATCAACACAAGACATAAACATTTAGAAGACTCAAAAATACAGACAATGCAAAAACATCAAAACAAAAAAATGAATCAAATTTCATTTCTAAATGTATTGTTTTCTTAATGTTTTGCAGTTTTAAAAACAGAAGTGTGCCACAGGGGGTTAGTATTTGACCCACTGATCATGGTTGTACAGTATTAAGCTAGACAATGTGAAATGGATTGTTAAGGGTGGGTGGAATATTGATATATTTTCAGAACAAGATATAGCATGACACTATACTGCTTATGTCAATTTATCATATGGTAGAATTGGGGCTCTATTAAAGATTTTGAATAGAGACCAAGAGTACTGAGTACTCCTTACAGGTTCTAAGCAATGCAGAAGCTTTCATTGCGATGTTGCCACCATAGTAAAGTATGCATATATATCATACACTTACATAAAGGACTTCAAAATGTGCTTTGTATAAGCCCTGCAGGTCAATGACAGAATGATCCAAATAATGTAAAAATACAGAAAATGGCTATATTAAGGTCACTATGCAAAAAAGTCTCCTTTGCATGGACTTGCTTGTGAATGTTGTAGGATTACAAATTTATAAAATGTTAAATCTAGCTTCCAACGTAGTAGTATGTACATTGGGGTTTACATTTTAAA
>JABFEB020000035.1:6197307-6221912 GCA_019775895.2 Stomatorhinus ivindoensis
CAGAGCTGAGTTGTAAGAGAGACTTGGATGACTACAGCGACGCTCGGCGAGTTCTCAATAAAGAGTAACTTCTGCTTGAATGATATCCCAACGTCTCCTGGTCTCTGAAAAAGTTCCCAACAATGTTCACCCAGACATCATCCAGTACTGTCAGCTTTACCATCCATTAAAAATAATAATGCTGCCTGTTAACAATGCCGTAAATGTGTGATGCTATTCAGCCTGCTCAAATCAGTGCCCAGCTGCTGCCTTCTCAGAATAGATAACAAAGTGAAGCAGCTGTGGTAAGTAACATAAGTGAAGGTTATACTACATACAATTATACCAATTACTGAAGTCATCTCATGGTAAGACCTAAGTTTGCCTTTTCTGTGTTTGGTAATTACTCTGTTGCATTGTGCATCATTTTGTGGGTGTAGTTAAAGATGAAACACGATGACAAATTCATAGCTCTAGCGTGCTGAGCAACCAAGGATAAGAGTAAACAAGTAACTGAGTGAATTACAGTTAAGTGGACAAAATGATAGACAATCCTTCTACTAAAGAATGCTACCTTGCTTGTCCACCTCTGCCCATATGTTAGGTAATGTTAAACCCTAAAGGTAAACTAAAACTAAATAGTCCTAACCCCAAGCATAACCCTAGCTTAAAACAAACAAACCCAAACCCCATAACTAACCCTAAACGTATTGCTAAAGCTTAACTAAACCTAAACACAACTCTGAGCCTAATAATAAATCCTTAGCCCATCCCATCCTGATGCTTCAAACATTGTACAGAGAGGTCAGCTATAATAACCCTTCTCATATCAGTGTCACTGAAATATTACTCTCTATTTTTATATAAGCATAGAAAATCATGGAATGTAATTAGGACGTAATCACCAAAGATGGTCATATATATTTTATGTAAAAAAAATATAATCTTTTTATAAATCTAATGTGCACATTTTCACAGCTGATTCACAGCACAACGTTGCATATAAAACAGAGTCGTATATCAGCAGTATTTTAATGAAGTTACACGACCCATGAAAATAAATCATGATTCTTGGTTCTTACATGAATAATTTGTTTCCTTATGGAGAAAACTAAGGATGTCAATGAAGCTGTATGACATTTATTAAATAGAGTTAAAGATAGGAGACCAATTCATTTCCCTATTAGGAAAAACCAATTCCATTTACTTCAAATAAAGTTAGTCACCCATTCATGTAATTTTGTTTTCTCTATTTGATTCATGTGCAAATTAATTTTCCTGTTTCATCGTCGACAGTACTGCTCAGTCTGTACCTCACATTTTACTCCTACATTTCCAGGTTGCCACATGTTGTTTGTAGTGTTCATAGTAAAATTCCAATTACTGAGTTCAAGGATTAATATTGAGGCATATTGGGAGGAGAATCTTGTGGGTTTATTCATTTTTCTCATATCTGATATTTTGTTGGGTTGGCTACCTGATGCTTCCACTAAAAATAAAAAAAAATATCAGTAAAAAACAGGCTACACTTTGAATGTATTTATGCTTCTGGCTCTGTTATTTTAACAAGTCTAGTTTTGTGTTTTTTGGTTATGGTACAACGAAGAGGTTCCATCCTTGTCCCGGAATGTTCGGCCTTTAATCAGTATGCTTTCTTCTTCAGGGACTTTGAGGCAAATTCTGTTGTAGAAGCGGCAGAATGAGCAGTAGCCATTGTGATGGTTTTTAGGTATTTGTCATATACAGAGAAAAAGTAAACTTTTAGAGGACATACTGTATGGTGAGCCTATAGTCATCTCTGCTTTGCTTCTGTATGTCCGTAATCAGATGTATGTGTCAAATTAACTGTCTTTTATTTTTTTAGTTTTTATCAACATTTGATGGCCAAGGACATGTCCGCACAAATGCACCTATTCATAGACGCAGGCACATACAGACAGATATATTCTCTCCAGAAAATGTGAAATCTGTCACAAGACCACGAACCCCTTGTGGTAAGTACCACGTCACCCGAAAACTCAGTAACAAACATATATGAACGGAGAGAATAGAAAAGCACACTGAGATCTACCATTGGCATTGGTTTTACAGGCTACATAACATAATGCAATTTGACATTGTAGGACTATATACCACATGACAGGGAGAGCTGATACAACATCTGGATGTGTGTCGCTATACAATTGACACTTTATATCAGGTGACAACTAAACATTTTAGTATGAAGGATAATATATATTCCATTTGACAGCACTACACTGCTCAAACAATGATTCACGGTAGCTTGAATATGCATTAATGAACATCTTTGGCAGGTATATTGCCGTGAACTCAACTGGGTAAGTGGTTGAAATAAAAATATGGATGATGCATTGAAGGTAGGCGTATAACCTATCAGATAAAAGTACCATCCAAAATCCATAATGCATTCTAAATAATCAATCCACCCAGCACAATCTACTCACCAGTATGCTCTTTCAAAAGAAATATTTCCCATATTACACCCGCTTCAGCTGAGGGGAAGATTTAAAGAGACAGTAATGTAATATATTGTGTTGTGCTGGTTGGGTACTCTTAGAGTGTAGACATTACTGACATTTTCAAAACGAATGAGCCTTGTTGTTCCACTCTGAACTAAACTACATCAGTATTACTCTTTATACACCTTTATACAAAAAACTGATATTTACCTTAACCTTATCAGTGAGTATGGCATTTGAATTAAAGGTTAGCGTGCATATTGCTCAATGAGGAAACTTCTTTTCTAATTTATCGAAAGCAGTAGACAGAAGCACATATTTATGCCTTTTGAATATTGTATCTATAATTATTAAAACATGCACTTGAATTTAAAACTTTTACAGAGCTGTTTAACAGTTAAACGTCTATCTTTCTGCCTGTCTGTATTATGTGTACCATAACATTAGATTAATTGTTTATGATTTAAATATTCGAGTGCCAACTGAAACAGTAAGCACCAAGTAAGATAATTAAACATGAACCGCTTGGGGGAAAATGTTTTAAAAGTTGTTTAATTACTTTTTTCCCCAATTATCCCTTCATTTAGTAAAATTATGCATTCCCAAACCATTCACAGTCTGTAAAACTGTTCAACATTTCTTTGCAATAATGATCCGTTTCATATACAGTACTATGATTCACTCTCTTGCTCATTTCATTCATGTTTGTGGGTGTGAATGAAAATCTTTTGAAGAAAATCTCCCACTAAGTGATAAATTAAAAGAAATTCCTTTTTAAATTAGATAGCAGTCTTCCTTCTTACATTTTCAGAAACATTTGCATGGGAATCCTGCATTCCCATGGATTTTACAGTGATTCATTCCAGTGTTTCATTATTTTTTATTCAAAAAGCCAAAGTCAATGTAATACTCAGGACTATTTTGTAGGATCAGTTTAAAAAAGTTACTTGGTGCATATTATGATGAATTATGTGCAGGTGAGAACTGAACGGATTTGGCAAACATTCAAAAGGTTTTGGGCTTTTTGAACTAAATGGTTGAACTGGTAGTTTACATATGAATAAATAACATTAGAATAACATTGGGACTGGAAGTGGTAATAAATGTACAAAGGTATCAATCAAAATGTATAAAGTATTTGAAATTTTTCAATATGAACGTCACATATGTAGTTCTGTAATTACGTTTGCTTTTTCTAGGCATTTTTGTAGTTCTGGTTTTGCTTTTGGGCAATAATCTCATGTAGGTTTGGGAAGGAACCAAGTAAAACCTGGGAGCGGAATTCGTTCCGGAAACTTGCTCGTAATCCAAAGAACTCAAATATCAAAATGAATTTTCCCATTAGAAATAATGGAAACTCAGATGATTTGTTCCACAACCCAAAAATATTCATAAAAATTATTAATACAAAATATAAAGTGAAAATACATAAAACAAATTCACGTGCACCTTACCTTTGAAAATAATCGTGAATGGTGTGAGAGGAAAACAGGAGGGTTATTTTGTAGGACGACTTTCACTATAACTAACCGAATCACTGCTATCTGTTGACTCACTTTTCTTTTGGTGTGACTTTGACAAGGAACCTATCTAATGACAGCCGCTTCTGCCCCGTTTTCGATTTCGCAGAAATATGGACATTGCATTAATTGCCGTTAAACATATTCATCACTCGCACTGCTGCACCCTTATTCGGGTGGTGCTTTTCTACTAAATTTTGACTATACGAGTGAGGCACACCAACTGAGACCAATCATGGGAGACGCCGACTGTGACCGAGCTTGGGAGACGTTCACACAGAATCCCGCAGCGAGAGAGACAATGAGAAGAGAAAAACCGGCTCAGTTGTGATCACGTGACTCTCGGCAGACAAAGCGTATACCTAATAGTCATAGCGCAAGACCTCACTCGTTTATCAAGTTAAAATTTATTTAAAATATTTGCTCATTTTACAAAACACTAATAAACTGTTACCCACAATCCAAGGTTTGACTACATGTGACACACTCATTTAGCTTCATTCCACCCTCTCTTTGATTCTTGAGTTTCTTCTTATCCTTCTTCTTTTCCTTCTCTCTCTCAATAATAATAATAATAATAATAATTATTATTATTATTATTATTATTATTATTAGAACGAGTTTGAAGAAAGATTCCAGGTACTCAAAGCCTACCTCCCCCCAGATTTTTCCTCACCAATTGCTGGTAATATTATCTGTATTATTTGCCCCATACCTGTTTATGAACAATAGCCCATTTTTAGAATATCACCAGCAGTTCAATCAGAATCATCATGTTTTTACAGATGGCCTAAAGTTGATAGCCTTCGAGCCTGATTTGTGTTATGGCATCACCTCTGATGCAGAAGCACCCAGCTGTCAGGCAAATCTTGACTTCAAAGACGCATCACCTTCATATCTTCTTTTGTTGTGTAAAGAAAAAAAACCATTTTGTTATGCTACTGATCTCTCACTTAAGACGCAACAGACATCCAAATTTGGCACAATTAGGTATGGAATTATTGAGTTTAAATGCACACTCTCTAGTTCTCATTTACAGTCTAGTGGATTTATGCTTTGGATGCGCATGCAGCAATTATGTATTGAATGTGCATATACATTCACGATGCTGACATTTAATTTGATTGTCTATTTACTGGGCCTTTACAAGTCTGAAAATCAATATAGCAGGAGACGAAACATGCTATTATGGCCTACCAGATGCAATGTGCTACAATCAGTATATTTTGTTTTAATTATGCTGTGCCAATTTGCCCATTGTCAAGTTTGCCCATGTAATAAGATAAATAGACTAATTCTGGGCAAGAAGGCCATTCATAATTCAATTTAATTAACATCTAAATATTGATGTCACATTTCTGTTTGGTTATGTTTTTCCTGTGCAATTCATAAACAAGGGGGGCAAATTAGACTGAAAAATAAAGAAAAAGAAAAGAATGTGCTAAAATTGCTAAATCTACCCCCAAGTTTAATGCATGGATTTTGAAAATACATTGGCAAATTAATGGGGGAGGGGCTGTTAAATATATGGATTAATGGTGACTAGTGATGTTGACTGCCAATTAAGTAATTATCAGATATTTAAATGGTCATTAATACCAAAAATGTTGTAGCATTATAGGGATACAAATGTGTCTCATCCATCAAGTCGACGTGAACCGGACAGTCGGAAAATCCATTTGAAAGTATTTTATAAAATGTATTTCATAGTTGGCCGTACATGGTCGCCAACTATTTTTTTATTATGGAAATGGGTATATTTCATGTCTGTGCACTTTACTGTGAATGAATGAGGAGAGGAGACCTCCTTATGTATTATATATCTCTAATGGGCTCCAGGAATAACTTTCCAGTCTGCGAGAACCCAAGAGCATGAAGGAAATGGGGAACACAAATCAAGTGCAGAGGACCACTGAGAACTCTGTGCTGCACTGGAATTTAGATTTTTGTGATAGGGGTTGAATTAATCTGAGGCTGTCTGTACAGAGGCAATTTATTCGGTGAAAATTTAAGGCTGCACTCAGGGAAGAAAGCAATCAGCAGCTCTCCTCTCGTTTATTCATCTTCCATTTTTTGAAAATAAATATCCCAAAACACACACCGCTGTCTTGTGAACATGCAGAAACATTTGTGTGAAAGGTAAATGGCATATTTCAGCCCTATTTGGAAAATACTGTGAGGAAGCACTGGATGTCATTTCTGTATTATTTTTTTGTGCCTATTTGCAGAGTACATTACCCAGAGTTCAATGGTGCCCTTGCTGTGCATGTCAGGAAGGAGGGTGTAGGAGATTCCCCAGTTTTCCGGATGTATTGGACACATCCGCTTGCCACGGTGACAAACAGCCAGCCCCGCCCCACAGGCGCGCTTATCGTCCCAATGTGGCCGTGTAAAGATCGGGAAAGAGCTGACGTGGATTAGGACCCAGCCAAAACTGCTCCTACCCTCCCTCCCAAAGTTGCCCCTGAGGAGAAAAAGACTGATTCAAAACACGATTTATTCATAGAGCTCTACACCGGACAATCTGTCTTCCTCGTCCCCAAACTGCAGCTACAGCTTCGGGGTTAGTTAAGTGTGACTGCTGTCTGATTGGGTTCTGACTGAGATGATACAGACTGGGAGATAGCTAGGAGAGGAATTCATCTCTGCAGGACTAGGCAGCATCTTTGCACAATATTCGGTGATGGAGGATTACCTCAGTCATCCAACCCTGAACATTGCGGGGCAACCACACCACATCGTGGACTGGATCTCAGCCTATGGTGCTGTTGCTATGAATGTCGACCAGTGGTGGTCATTTTTATCTCAACTGACCTACGTCCTCCTGAACAAATCGCAATGAGCCTTACATTTCTTTTTGATATCATGACAACACTTTATATGCATGCCATGTCTATAAGAATCTATGAACACATTCACAACACAGTGTAATGTAAACATAAAGCATTATAACTATGTATATTATGCATTATGAAGGCTTTCTGAGGCTCTCATCTATAATGCACTATACACACCTTCATAATGCATTACAAAGCATCCTTATGCTATTATAATGCATTATGAAAGTATCTATAGTGCATCATGGATGAGAGCTTCATTGGAGCTTATGAAGTATATTATAAGTTGCAAAAGTATCTGGACATCCCATTGTAAATGAAAGAGTATTTATGACATCCCATTCTAAATCCATAGGCATAAAAATAGTGCTGGTTCCCCCCATTGCAGCTTCAGTATATGGTATTGAGACAGACCTTTTAATCACTGAATTCAAGTGTATCATTCAGATCAGTTGTCCCAGCTGTATAAAATCAAGCACCACGCCAAGAAATACATTTTTGAAAGATTGGATCATTCTGAAGACCTCAGTGAATTGAAAGTGTAGCGATGCCACTTTTGCAATAGGTCAGTTCATGAAATTTCTTCACTGCTAGATATTCCACGGTCAACTGTAAGTGGCACTGTTGCAAAGTGGAAGCATTTAGGAAGAAGAGAAACTCAACAGTGAAGTGGCAGACCATGTAAAGTAACAGAGCGATGTCGCTGACTGCTGAGGCACACAGTGCATAAAAGTCGGCAAGGCAATACTGACTCAATAACTGGCAAAATTCAAACTTCCTCTGGAATTAACCTTCATGGAGCTTCATGGAATGGGCTTCCATAGGCGAGGAGCTGCATGCCAGATGTATACCACCAAGCACAATGCCAAGTTCGGAAGGGATAGTACGAAGCAGGGGTGTCAGACTCCAGTCCTGGGGGGCCAGAGCCCTGCACATTTTTGGGTTTCCCCTCATTTAACACACCTGATTCAACTCCTTGTGCTAATTACCACACAGCTCTTCAGCTGAATCATTTGTGGTGGAACAGGGAAAGAACTAATCTGCACAGGGTTCCAGGACTGCAGTTTGGCATCCCTGCTGTAAAGCATACCTCCACTGGACTCTGGAGCAGTGGAACATGTTTTGTCGAGTGACGAATCACACTTCTCTGTCTGGCAGCCTGATGAATGAATCTGATTTTGGCAGATGCCAGAGGAACATTACTTGCCTCACTCCCTTGTGCCAATTGTTGTGTGACTGTAAAGGTGGAGGAGGGTAACGGTATGTGATTGCTTTTCAACGGTTGGGCTAGGCCCCTTAGTGTCAGTGAAGGCAACTCTTAATGCTTCGACATTCTGGATAATTCTATGCTTCCAACATTGTGGGAACAGTTTGTGGAAGGCCGTTTTCTGTTCCAGCATGACTGTGTCCCAGTGCACAAAGCAAGGTTCACGAAGACATGGTTGGGTGAGCTTCGTGTGGAAGAACTTGACTGGCCAGCATAGAGCCCTGACCTCAACCCCATCAAACACCTTTGGGACGAAATAGAATGGAGGTCTTCACATCCAACATCATTGCCTGACCTCGCAAATGCTTTTTTGGACGAATGGGCAAACATTTCTACAGATACTCTTCATAAACTTGTGGAAAGCATTCCCAGAAGAGTGGCAACTGTTATAGCTGCAACAGGGGTGACAAACTCCATCTTGATGCCTATGGATTTAAAATGGGATGTCATAAAGTTCCTGTAGGTGTAAAGGCCTTATGTCTCAAAACCTTTGTCCTTATACTATGTATTTAATATGTGGCTTACATTTTTTGCCAGTTTATGGTGACAGATATTTTATGCTTTATAAAACTATTTTACTGGAGTGCATACATAGCCATGGGTAGCCTAACGTGAAAGGACTGAAGATTGCCTTAAGTTTGCCATTTTAACGCCCAGTATGGCTCCTGGCCAAGCTCCTTAATTTACTTTAATAAATATATTCAGCTGCAAGAATGAGCAAAAGGTATAATTGGGTTTGGATAAATGTGATAGCTAAGGAACCAGATCCAGTATTTTTTTCTTAATTTAATTGCGAAACCGCAAAACAGTCCCTGAGTGTGTCGAGTCGCCGAGTGAAACATGAGAGAGCGGTGGGGTGTAGCAACACACCTTAATATGTTAAAGGAGTGCCAGCCATTTTCACATCAATACAGAGAACACACACCCACGCACACACACACACACACAGCCATGTAAATGTATCTTTGTGGGGAGCCCTCATTCATTTCTATGGGAAAAATGCTACTGTTAACTATGAAAACCTTAACCCATACCCAGCCCTAGCCATAAGCATTGCCAAATAAACAAAATACAAATGTTTTTGCATTTTTAGTTTTTTCATTTCAAATGAGTTCCCATGAGATAAAAATATGGGTATTCATCACATTTATGGGACATTTGGTCCCTACAAGGTAAGGTATACCTGGACCACACAGACGCACACAGACACACACAGGCCAAAATGGACCTCAGAAGAGATGTGATTGTGTGGATGAGCACCAAGGTTGGGATGTTGATATGCAGAAGAACAGCAGACAAAAGTGAGAGTTATGTAGCTTTGTGGAACAAGGCACAGGTGAATTGACTGTGCCCACCACCTGACTTTATCATGCCCCAGGACACCAGCCACTGCCCTCGCTGCTCTAACACTGGAGTATCACTCTTTTATTTATGACCTCATAAATGAAATTCATACAATCTGACCTCTGTGGCATTCCGAATCAGAGAGAATCAGGGAGACTTTCATTTCGTACTGCGGCTATCAAACAGGTTACGGTCAGCGCTGTAACCCCAGCGCCTGGTCGGCATGCTTGTCGTGTCTGTTAAGTCCTGGTGTATCATGGCTTCACTTTGATGGAATTGACCTTGAAAGGAGAAATAAATTCTGCCATATCAGTCTGCATGTGAATGCCCTGCGTGACTACGGCACTGACAGAAATTACAGCACAGACTGGCCGCGTGTGACATGCCAAATTGGCACAGTTGTTGGAGAGTAATAGTTCAGTAATAATTGAGGTTCTCTAACTGCACTGGTCTTCTGGCTCAGACTCAGAGTATAAAAAGAAAAAAAGGAGGAAAAAATAATAACATCTGTGGTTCTGCTCCCCCCTCAGCGGTTTGGCAAGAGTCACTGCACCAAAATGTCCAATTTGTTGGAATATTAAAGGAAACGATAGTGGGGAGAAACGGTTTGACAAGCACTTGCCCTAATGCTCAATCACTATTTTTGCTCCCGTTCTTCGTGGACCTCTTGGAATTCCCGCTGGCTGGTGTCTTACCTTGCCGGGCAGGAGAAGATGGATGGTGACAATCACACTGGATCATAAATCAGTGTGGTAACAGCATCGGGGACAAAAAAGTATGATTACCAAGGAGTATTACAAGGTGAAAGATTTCAGCATTTACACTATTTATTTACCTTCTCCTCCCTGCTCACAATGTTTATTTGTTTGTTTGTTTGTTTGTTTTAACTGAGAATGCTGGTTGCAAAATAAGCATTTTCAAATGTTAAGTATTGTTATTTCCTGTATTTCCAAATATTTTCATTAATAAACTATTCTGTGTGAAGACCATTTTATATGGGTGTAATGTGTTAAGTGCCAATGGCATGTGTGTATATGTCAGTGCATGCATTTCCTTATTATGCGTAAAGATAAGCTACTAGCAGCAAAAATTAACAAATTTGGTGATGTAATAAAAATGTTTATTTTTCCCCAGTTCATCATTTGTGTTGCCTGTAGGATGATACAGTGGCTGGTGTCCCCTCTTCACCTCAGAACAATCTCAGCCATTCTTATCCTGACCACAAGGCCAATAATGACCCTGTGGTTCTGTATGTTATCCTAAGATGTACCTGTTGTCTTTTAATGCGACCACAGAAACACAGTCATTACTTAGAAACTCGTAAACTGAGAGGAAGAGGAATAGGTTAGATTCAATCTCTGCTCATCTCCTCTTAAACTTTTCTGTCTCTTTCTGGTTTTTATTTCAGATTTTCTGTAGAGTACTAGCTTATATTTCAGGTGACTGTATTTATTTGTTTGTTTGTCTATTTATTTGTTTATTAGTTGGAGCCTCATTTTGCATTGGCCCAAATTACGTCTTTCAAAATCACATAAAATTCCCATAGGAATTACAATATAAATAATTTGAAAATAATCATCAAATCAAAAACACCGGCATTTCTTTCAACAAAATACGGCATGGGCTATACGAGCATGAACAAAACACAGTTTTGAAGCTTTAGGGTCATATTAGTTCAGCATAAAATGCTTGATAGGACAGAATTCAGTGGCCATTTGATGGAGGAGGGTCGGTGAATGAGCAGGCTTGTTTTCATTTGTTCCACACCCAGTATAAATCCAGCATGAGGGCGTAAGGCAACGTAATCATTCCTGCCAGGCTTTGAGTTTCATCACAGGATATCAGGGAGGGATTAATGCACAGGCTGTCCGAGGCTATAGCCCAGGGCCCCAGCAAACATCCAGCCCCACCCCGCCTCAGGAAAAATGGAACTGTTAGTTAAAGTGGAACACCTGAATTTCCATCCGGATATCAGCTGAGGTTGCCAGATAAGTAAACCCACCCCAGCTGGTTATCCCCCATGGACTCGCTACACTTCACCTTTATGTCTGGATTCAAATATATAAAAAATATATAGCCATAATAATTATGATTATCATCACAGTTTCCAATGCGGTTATTGCTGTTATTTACTATTTAAGGTAACTGCTGAAAGAGAAGATTGTCTTGGTCTTGATAGTTTACACATCACTTTAGATGTGAAATGTAGAGTATGCACTCAGTCGCACCGTTTTGAATAAAAGATGTCATAAGAGGGTAAGGTCAGTGACACACACACTATATCTAGAATAGTATTCTGCTAACTGGTCCACAGTTCACAAGAGACATATAACCTACCATAACACCGTGTGAACAGTGGCGGTTTTCTGTTACCACAAGACTGGCATGGTCATGCTCCTTAATATGTGCAGGCTTCTTCACAAGCACCATAGGCATTATAACACCTTTTACACACTGCCACAGTTTATTATCTCAACACATTGCAATAAAACATCATAATTGGTCTAATATTGGTCTTAATTTACTCTGAGACTGTGCTGTGCAAATTAAATCAAGTAACAGAAATTACTAGTTTAATATGTCAGCTTACATGTGTAAATTTATTGACAAGTTTATATTTGGGTATATATTGCTTTCTACTAATAAAAAGATTGAATTATGGATAAAGGTAACATGATTTCACCCCGTGTCACGTTACATTCATTATACATGTGCTTAATATGGACTGATGTCAACAGAAGTGGGACTGTTTTGTCATGCCAACCATAAACAGCATACAGTGATATGAAATATTGTGTTAGATATGTCTAAAATGTCAAATTCAGAGATATTATGCAAATGAAAGGTAAGCAGTAAAGTGGCCCTCCAGTAAAATTTGAGGGGAAGATTAGCTGAAAATTATGTATTGAGGGGTGTAATTCATTACCATAAACTAGCTTGCTATGTAAGTTAAGACTTTGTGCCAATGACTGCAAGGTTACTGACTGAGATCCCACGATTGGCAGAGCAATTTCACCTCTGGGATATTGAGCAATGCCTGAAAACAACAGGGGCTGGCTGACCACACTTCCTCAATTTATTTTGGATAAAAGTGTCTGCTAAATTAATAAAATAAATAAGCAATTGAAGTTGCACTCCTCCTGTTTTATGACCAACATCATCATCTGAGAGTGAGGGCAAATAGTAGGATTGGTTTCAGCTTTGGTAGGGACCAAGGCCTGTATCACCAAGCAAGATTTGTCCCTTAGTTGGATAAAGTGTCAAATTTGAGGTAGCCCAGTTGAAATGGACTTAATTTTCGTTCACTTACTTTTAGCCCAGACTACCTTAAATCCTACAAGTAATCTGGTTAAGTAAGAAATCGAGCTTCATGATATAGGACAGAAACCATCCCTGAACCCCGGCATCCACTAAACATAGTACTCCCACAATATGGGTGGGGACGTGCCCTACGGACCATCCATACCCAAATTTACACCCTTTTCTGAGAGAGAAGTCATCATTCAAGAAGCTAGTGAGCTGTATAAATGCAGGCAAACATTTGTGTGACTACTAGGAAGTTATATCATCATGAAAGAGCTGGTAGAGCTTTGGTTAAAAAGTCATATTGGAGTTAGGTCACCTTTCAGTGAAGAAAATGGTGATATTTGCCATTTTGCCCTGAGAACTTGGACGAGTTATATGCCTTAGTTATGATACGTGGAAGATGGTTCCAGACGGGTTTTGAAAGGACCACAGTGAAGGAGAAGGCAGCAGGCAGCCCTTTCGCTGGCACGTACAGGGCAGCATGGCACTGTGCTGCGGTATGTACTGTCTCAGCTTCCCAAGCAGAAAATGCGACCGAGGCAAAGTGACGGGGGAAGTTTGGAGAAGTCTGACAAAGCTTTGAAAAGATCTATTCAGAAGAGCGTGGAATCACTGCCTCTGGATATTTAGATACCCCCACTGTGTGGATGCTGTGCCCTTTTTTTTCTCTTACCGAGTATAAAGTCTTGCTGTAAAATACTCCTGGTGTTTAAAAGAAGCAGAAGAGTGTCTTTTGGGATTGACACATGGGGTGTGAAAGAATGAGGAAGCCATGTTGCATCAGAAGAAAGAGGTCCAGCGGCAGGCTAATCTTCATGCTTCCTGTAATTCAGTTATGGGCTGTTTACTTGTATCTATGTAATGCACCCTTGTTTAGTGTGCATAGATCTTTTTATGATCATCTCTATCTGAAATATTAATCCTAATGTAAAGGACATATGCACTCCATAACAAAAGCCCATTTTTCTTGTGCGTAGCTGCACTTCAGGATATATGATGCTTTTTTTTTGTGTACTTCTGTTATCTCCACAATGTTTGTATAACCACCAGTAACATTCTAAAGAACAGAAAGAAAGAAAGGATTAGCAAAAAAATCCATCTTCCAGTCCCCTTGCATCAGAACGCCATTTAAATGACAGAGAGAAGATGGTGCCACATTGATAGGAAGATTTAAATAGCAAATGAGATGGATGAAGCGTGCAAGAAGGTTACTGGCAGGAGAGTGATGCTGAGCATTATCAGGCTTCACAATAATTTTGCCTTTGAAACAATGTTTCGCATGAATGCTAAGTAGAGCCCACCAATTCTTTTTCTTGGAGATTTCATTGAATCAACTATCAATGTTTTGATGTAGTTGTTTGCTTTACAAGCTCTTGACTAGATTGAAAGCTGATATTTTACCTTCAGTAGATTTTCAGCATTTACATGAATCGCTAGAAGTATTCATCAAAGGAGTGAGTAAAGCTGTCTTTGTCTATATAGTTACGACCTCCAGATCTGCACAGACGTTAGTACTCAGGTGAACGCTGCAGGAAGTTTTGAAGAATAAAGTGACATAACTCAAAAACAACTTACAAAGGCCATATACTCATAAGAATGTCATACTGAATTAATTATATAATTCAAAATATTTTATAGTAGGTGTGGTTTTATGGTAAGAGCTAAATGGTTTACATTTCATTCCTTGCTCTTGGATAGAATTTGGGTGGACAGCCAATGCAATCTCTGACTTGAACAATTTGACTCCAGTAAACTGTTAAACTGCAGTCTTAGCTCTGTGTTGAAGCGCTGATTAAATTTACACAGTGTATGGCTGAAATATTATGCCACAGTAATCACAGCACGTCAAAATCAATTTATCTGCCTGAGGACGCGGCACGCTGTACCACATTAACTGTATGGGGGCTGTGCCCAGGAAGAAAACGCATTGCGGGGACCTTGCTTCTCTAAGTCGCTTTAATTTGTAGGTCAATAAGTTCAGAGAAAATATATACGATTCCCAGCCAAAACAAGGTCACACATTCCTCTCCCCACAGTAAGGCTGGCAGGAGAGTTTACCCAAAGAAGCTCCTCTTTTCATACCTGTAGGAAAAAATTTATAAAATGAGTCTTCTTAAAAAAAAAAAAAACTAAATAATAATAAAATTTACAAAATAAAGTCTTTTTTTCCGTAACAGCATTGGTTGATTGCTGAGATTTGAATGTAGCTTATCCAAGTGTGACTGTGCATGCTGTGCTACTGGGACCAGCTCCTGCAGGTTACTGCCTTGCCAGTTTCAGGAGGCTGACCCAGAACTTCCTCGGGGCTCCCTGGCGTAATTCCCAACAAGCTAATAAAGACAATGGAATATTGATAAACTCTGTAATAAATCTTATTTGTTACTGTTAACTGTTTCCCCCCACAGTCCAAAGACATGCTGAGGCTAATTGGAGTTACTAAATTGCCCATAGGTGTGCATGTGTGAGTGAATGGTGTGTGAGTGTGCCCTGCAATGGGCTGGCCCTCCATCCAGGGTAGTTCCCTGCCTCATGCCCATTGCTTCTGGGATAGGCTCTGGACCCCCCGCGACCCAGTTGGATAAACGGGTTGGAAAGGGGATCGATGGAAGGATGCTACTATCATTTTAGCATTGTAATTCACCAAGGTTTTGGTTTTGGTAGGGACCAAAGCGTCCCTCTTGAACACATAGTGTACCACCACAATAAATAGGCTCTTCTTATTCACCAGTGATAAATAGCTTAGAAATATTTAGCTTTAATAAATGAGACATATTTGCACATTTCTCCTCACAAGACTATCTATCTATCTATCTATCTATCTATCTATCTATCTATCTATCTATCTATCTATCTATCTATCTATCTATCTATCTTTTATAATTTAGCATAGCTGGTGTTTTTTTTTGTTGACTAATTTACCAGAACATAATTGATAAAGAAAATTGACTGTAAAATCCATAATAAAAAGGGTGGCTCGGCTCATAACTTTAAACCAAACAGTGGTATTTGACTATTCCCTGCTTAGTCTGGTAACTCAGCACTGATGAAATAATTCATGCACAAATGTTTGTGTTGAATATCTTCCACAAAAAAATGACCCAGCGAACTAAGAAACAATCAAATAAATAAACAAATGCATAATATCATGCAGACTTTGCCGATACTGACTTCAGATCACTTCTGCTGGCTTCACAATGTAGTAAAGTAGCTTTTAGTAAAGGTCAGCTAGCCATTACGGAAGCATCTGTTACAGTGACACTTTCCATCAATCACCGTCACCATGCCAACAATCTAAGCTGCATTCCATTGCTTTTCCAACTCAAAAGGGATTTTAAAGAATCTTACATTGCCACAAGGCAACAAAGACCACACCTTTTAAGAAAACAACCAAAACCTACAAATAAAAGACACATAAGTCCATGACATTTTGCACCCACGCTATAGTCCCTGTCCTGTGTTGACTGTTAACCCAGAAACGGTTCAGTTCAGCTCATTGTGCTTTTCTCACTATCTATTACACCAAGAAGCACAGAAGAATTACTTTTCACCTTTCTATCCTCGTAACACTTAGATGTTGTCGCTAGGCTGGATGAAAGCAGCTCTAACAAGCTTGCTTCATGCATTTTATGATCAGAAGAAATCGCAACACAACAATGTGTGCATGCATAGGTAAATTGTCACGTCATAAATTAATTTAGCAGGGGAGTACTTTACATTTCAATTCCACATGAGAATGAAAGTAATTTTCCCAGCTGTCACATTTACACATTATGCACCCTTACAAAAGTCATCTTGCATGATATTGTACATTATGCTAATTGTTACTTCTCATATTAATTGTAAATTATTGTTGATGCTCAAAAGCAATAAGAAAGTTTACTCATAAGGTTATAACAGAAAGCAAAGAATAGACTTTGACAATCTTTCAAGTGTTATTAAAAAATTTCCAGTTGAGAGGATTCCTGCATAGTATACTAATGCCGCAGACATAACTGAATGGACAGTAGCTGTTTTAATTTAAACTGTACGTCAGACCTAATCCTTTTCTATTGTACTTATTTTTCCATTCATTAAAATAAGAAGCGCTCCTTTTGTTAATACGAATTATCTGCTGACCTAAAATGACCCGGTTTTTGAAAAGGAACAAAAGAAAACGTCACTTAATATCTGAATGCGGGCATCAAACATCAAACACTAACAAACAAAGCCTGGCTCTTTATAAACAGAGAGAGTCATTCTCATATTGCTGTTCATCAAATGCCGAACAGCTTTAACATTATGAAGTTTGTTTCATGTCCTGAAGTAGTTTTGCATATAGATTACGGGGGCTGGGGCTGCACTATTTTTCTTAGGTAATTGGTAATTAATGTCAGGCATAACCTTAAAAATCAGTTCTACTAATTTGCTCGTGTAAGGATTTGGCTCATTCGGTAATACAGCACATAAGGCCAAAGTACGCTTGGTGTCATGTACAAATATGCCAGACAGTTCTGATTTTCGGCACTATTGTGCCTGCAGTAGGAGGGCACTGTTCGGCGGCATCCTCCGAGAGCGGGTTAGCTGCAGCTGCTGATGCGGCATGTAAGCGAGCTGGAGAGGCGTCGCCAGCAAAGGGCACCGCTGGGCTGGAGCGCAGTGCGATCATTATATCTGTGCATTAATTCAAAGCGCTGGACGGAACAGGTGCGCCACCGCGGATCAATTGGCCGCAAATGTCAACCTGTCATTTTAATCAAAAGACGGTCCGTCGAGAGCCCCGCCAAGCGGAATATCATTGTTTCAGTGCACAGAGCGTCTATCGGGTTTCCTAATACCTGTCCACATGACTAGTATAAGAATGAGGATAAGCGGTGGTAGAGCTAGGGGTGTGGACGAACTTGACCAGATAAATCTTCCTTTGCCTTCAAATGAGTGAATATAATGATTAACTTACCCGCTAAAAATTTTAATTGAATAAAATGGATCAGACATTCCGATAAAATGCCTGATATTAGTGGGACTAATTTTAAACATATACCTTCTAAATATTAAGAGCATTCATATTTATTGTATAATTTATTATTCATTTATACAATTTCTATATAAAATTTAAAAAGTTTTGGGCGGTCTTTGTTTGCTTGGTTATCTATTTAATGCAACACATGTAATCAAAAAAATAAAAAATAAATAACCGTAACCACTTAACCACAAAATATGATGCACGAATGACACAACTATTTACACTTTATTCTAACATACTTTAGTCCTTGGCAAATTCACCATGGCCAGCTTGTTATATTACAGGTTGCTAACTACACCCTTCCGTTTTAAACTCATTATATTACTGCCTTTGCGCGACTGTTGTCTGACCACGCCCACTTTCAGCTAAACCGCCACGCCTCCGACGATGCCCTTACCCTGAGCACTATAACAGCTGCAATGCAACCCCAGCAATATAAGACCAAAGCTTTCCCCTAATAACCTGAGATGTATTGAGTGCCTGGTCCTTATGGGGTGTCTCTTACTGTATGTCTGTGTGTCTGACCTCCTGGGCTTGTGACTGTTCCCTGTGTGCTATCTTGGTTTTGTATGCATTGCCAGTTGCTTTTTTTTTTTTTTTTTACCTTACTTTCTGCTTGGACCTGCGTCCTCCCCTTTGGATTACGTCTTTGGATTGTTTTGCCTCTCTGTCTTACCGGTCTTGACCCTGCCTGTCTCTGACTATGATCTGAACTTCCGAATTAAACATCCACACCCGCTGCACTTGGATTCTCTTCGTCTGATCATTACGTCGGTCATCAAATATAAATGGCATATGGGATAAGGCATGAAAAATGGAAGAATTTTGTTTTTCTCCATGTTGTGCTGTTCCACTGGGGTTGAGAAGTCCACTCATATTTCATGTGGATCTTGACACTAGTTTAAAGATAAACCATATAGTTTATTCCGAACAACCGTTCATCCATCTACCCATCCATCCTTCTGAATGATATTAGATACTATCCCAGAACACGCTGGACAGGTTGCTAGTCCATCATTGGGGACATACTCAGTCCAGCTGGTGACAGATGTTTCACCATAGGGGGGCAGGAGGAGTTACTTAAAGTGACAGGAGACTCTGGGGCTTGTGGCTAGTGTGACCTGATATGAGTCTCTCGCCGTCAGAATAAGGTTATAAGCTCAGACACTAAATGTCAACTCGTTTACACATCAAATCATACAAATCACCCAATCATACAATCCACCCGCTTTCCATTATTGCTTATCGAGGACCAGAATATGGAGAGTCGGGAACAATCCCGGGACAGGAAGTTCATAAGGTTAGGGAAACCGGTCCATATTTAACGAGAAGTATTCACACATTTAGAAAGAGGACAATAGAGTACTGAGAGGAGCTGCAGAAACACAAGGGTGATGTGAACTCCACCGACACAGACCCAGGAACACGTATGAAAACCTCAAGCTGGGAGGTACGATGCTGTGGCGGCAGCAGCAGTGAACTACCACACCATCCTGTCCTATAATATAATACTTATTTCTGTTTAATACCTAAGGAGTTTCTGTAAAAATCCCTTTGCTGTTGACCTTTTCTCTAATGTGTTACCAATGAAAAGAAACAATGATGCAGGTTTAAACTTTAAATGCAGTTATTACTGCAGGAAAGATATTCCACAGTGAATAATATGATGCGCTTTCACTTGCAGTTATACATAAATGAAATAAAATAAATGAAATGACATTCCTGGATGAAAAGTAGAATTATTTGGTAAATATATGCCTACCTGTAAAACTTTAATCTCTCTGAGGTTCTCAGCATTATTTGTAGCAGGAAAATGTGTTTCTTCAGTACGGTGCACCATTTCAAAACACCATTCCTATTCTTTTTTTTTTGCATTTTACGAGAGTCTCACTTTCCCGTGGTGGAAAATGCAAATACATGAAGTTGGGGGGCCTGTGAAATAAAGAAGAAGAAATATTAAAAGAAGGAAAAGAAATTAAAGATGTGCTAGAGATGAGGAGCACTGATTTTGATGCGACCGGAGAATGGAATTTGCATGACTTTGGAATCATGGGAAACAGTCTCATTGTTGATACTTTGCCCCTGGAGCCAATGCAAAGAAAACTGATGAAATACATGAGAATGGTGGTACTGTTGAAAGCCTTCTTTTAAAATCTTTTTTTGCTACCTAGACTAGATTAAAATTCAAATATGAAATATCTGGATCACAATAGAACATGGTGGAATGGCAGAATGACAGAAGAAGCCATTTCAGCCTCTACCAGATACGGCAAAGCAGTAAACAACTCATTGCAGGAACTCAACTGCCTTGCAAGCCACCGCAATGTGTGAACGCACTGCGCAGTGCTCTGAAATAAAGGCCGGTTTGCAGTGGTGTAGGTCCTCCACTTACTCCGAGTCCTCTGACGAAAGACTCCTCATTCCTAATGGCCAGTAAATGGCAGGAAGACATAAAACCACCAATTTTATCGATTCTTGGCATAACAGGAACATCAGTAGCTGTTGATTGGTGGTGGAAAAACATTGAGTGTTTATTTTAAACAATTTTATTTGTCTGGAATGTAATAAACATAAGTTTAAATGTTTCATAAACATTTAAAAATGAGAAAAGCCCCTTAGCATATTGGTCCCTAAAAGTCCCTTAGCATATTGGTTTTAAACTGCTGTATTTTTAAATGTTGTCTAATGTGTCTGTACTTAAATGTGTGCACTTGATCTCCAGGGCAAACTTTTATACCTTATGTGAGAGAAGTGAAAAAAAAAACATTGCAGAGTAGTTTTTATGCAAATAGTGGCAAGCAAGTACTTTGGCTAGGGTGGTTAAACGATTACATCTTCAGTTCTGCAAGAGAGTCTTGGCTTAGTGATGAACACACTGCAATAACTTTTAACAATGTAGCATACTGTAAATAAAGGTAATTTCACACATCCACACAGTATACTTTCTGGAAATGCCATTAAAAAGAATTTGTAGTAAAAAGGATCAGCTGTATCAACTTTAGTTGAGACATTTATGATATGTTCTATATTACCATGTATTTCTTAATTTAATGCAGCGAGGCAGTAACCTTCAGAAAGGCATAAAATCCAACAATAAAAAAGTGTAAGGGTGTTATTCTGAATTCTGAATTTCTGAATCAGTATTTCAAATGTATCAATTACAGACATTTTAAATTAGTATTTATGGACCTAGGTAGACTAATGATAATTGTTCTTTGATCCATATAGTATAAAAATTATAACTATTTAGAGAGCACATGTTTTGGTTAGGAAGGCACCACATGAATGGACGTCTCCATGTGGACAAAACCATCCTGTCCTGACCATCAGCAACTTCCAAAAAAAATATTTTGCTACAAATTCAGGTTAATCAGATGGTGAATACTGCCTTAATCAAGCCTGGGGAGGGAGAATTAAGCACTAACGATGCAGTCATCTGTTTCTGGAATGTGAATATTCTTCTCCAAGAAGTGCAGGGGCATCGATCCATCTTCCAACTGCTAATCCAATGCAGGGTTACAAGGGAGCCTGGAGCCTGTCCCAGGCAGCATGGGGCACAAAGCGGGGGCACACGCCAGCCAGGATGCCAGCCCCGCACATGGCACACACACCTTGGGTAATTCAGAGATGCCAGCTCTCCTGGTCGTATGTTTTTGGATTGCCAGAGGACTCTGCAAGACACAAGGAGAAGATGTGAGTTTCACACACACAGAGCAGGGGAGGAATTCAAACCCACACCCTGGAGGCGTGAGGCAGCATTACTGCCTACCGAGCCGAGTTCTGCCCTTGCCATTCCAGCTTCACCCTGTTATTCGGGAAAATACTGGCTTTGATTTGATGATGACCATGTGTGCTTTTATGAATCATAAGCATAATGTTAAGAAATGCATTAAAACTGCAGGATAAATTATTATTCTAATTATAGAAGAGTGATACTTTCATTGATCCCTGTGGGAAAATCGTCCCACGCATGCCATACCCACACATTTACATATGCAGCATCGCTGGAGCAATTCGAGGTTAAGGGCCTTACTCAAGGGCCAAGTGGCACTATCAGGGCCCCAGGAATCAGAAACCTTCCAATCACAGTCACAGAAGTCTTAACCTGCTGATCCGTACATTGTTATTACTATCATTATTGCTGTTGCTGTTGTTTTTGCTCTCCTCCCAGCCGTTCCCCTGATTGAACACACACATGCAGTTCCATTTCAATTAAAATGTCACTGCAGTTCTTGTTCATAGAAATGTACCAACCTTAAGGGCAGTGGCACTGTGCCGCGCACTAATCCCCGTGTTTGGAATACATTTCACCACGGCCTACCGTGTTGACAGTTTTATCTCGCGACGTCCTCATCTTTGGCTGCTGGGAGGTGCCATTCGCTTCAGCGCATACAGGCAGGGACGCAGCCGGTTAGAGAAGGAGCGAACAACATCCAGGTGTCTCTTTAACGTGGTATTTGTTCATCTCGGCATCAGGAGAGGACAGAGCAGGCCTCCCACAATAGCTCACTCCCTCTCACATCCCATTAACTTCCTCGTCCATGGTCCCAGGGGACACTCTGCATAAGAGGGAAGAAATAGCTGCTTTCAAGGTTGACAAGACGTGAGAGAAAAATGACACCATGCTCGGTTTGGAGCAGAGGAGCTACGGAGGCTGCTCCGAATGCCGGAAACCTGAGCATCGCGGCGGCGGCGGCCGTGGCAGCAGCAATGGTGTGATGCTTGCTTTTGGACCGTTTTGTTTTTATATCCATTTTTTTTATTACTGACTCACATGAGCTGGGGTTCAGAGTCGTTACACATTTATGCAACCTATAATAAATGACACAGTGCATGTTTTATCTTTTTTATGTTCCAAAATACCTTCAAAGTTCCAGAACTATGTGTGAGTGAATTCCATCAATGAAATCAAAAAGCAGTCCGATTGTAGCGGTACACTGCCAGAACATGAATTACTAAATAAAATAAAATGGGGTTTTTCTTTGTTAATACCTTTTCCACAGTTAATATGCATCATTTTTAAGTTAAGTACTGCAAAGAAAATTAGCTATGTGTTAGATAATGCAAATTACAGTGTATTTACAGGATCGGCGGGAAGAATTTCTGGTTTATTATTGAGATTGGTGGGGAGCAGAAGGGCATGAGGCAGTCAAAGGCAGGAACAGGCAGAAGCTGATGGGATAGAGTCACTCAGCAGTGAGCGAAGGGGGCCATTCAAGCGGCTGCTTTCTGCAGCGTGAACAAGCACGGAGTGAACGGGACTGGTGGGCTCTCGCTCGGCTAATCCTGATTCCCTTTAGCACGGCACCGTGACGAACGGCAACTGATGGTGGCTGTGAGCCCTGCGATGCATTCCTTTGGGCTCTCACCACCAGTGATGATCGGCCTTTAGCTTTTGCATCTCCTCCCGAAACATCCGTTGGGTGTGGATGGAGAGAGGATTACAGGCATACACAGTGCCCAGCTCTCTGTCTCTAAATAAATAAAACAAGTCAATAATATAATATAATATAATATAATATAAAACTTTCTCTATATTCCTGTGCTTTTGTAATATAAATTAACTACAAATTCACTCTTCAAATATTTAAAACTATGATACTTCATAAAAACAATATTAATGCATTTTGAACAGTTTACACTGAAAAAAGATGGATAGATGCTTAATTTGTATTTATTAACAAAAATATTATTCATGAAAACAAGCAAAAAATAAAATTCCCAAACACTGTAACTATCTAATATTCTTTTTGTATAGAGTAGAGAATAGTTACCCCTTAGCGCTACAGCTTTAATGGGTGATTCCTTGGACACACGGCAGACCGTGTGATGATGATACTACTGGACATCAGCAGCGGTATTTCAGGTGGATCATGAAGCGAGAAAATGATGCCTTGAGTTGCATTAAGGGATGTGTGATGACACTGTGTGCGGGGGGGGGGGGGGGAGTCAACAGCAAGATGGGAGATAGCGGGGGAGAAGGCGGGTGGGGGGTTAGTAGGGCGACACGTGAGGACGAGCACAGGCGCCTCACCGCAGTGGGCAGGGGGGCGGGAGATGGCTGATAGACTCTGAGCCATGACAGGAGCCAGCGGTACAAGTGAAGCCAGAAATCAGGAGAGGAGGGAGGGAGGGGAGCGGAGGGGAGGGGAGCGGAGGGGAGAGGAGGCCTGAGGTCGGCTATTCCGCTTTCTGGTCAGACTACCAAGAAGCCGTGAGAATGTCAGAAGTGAAAAAGCCATTGATAGTTCAATCTGTTAAATTAAATACAAAAAATATTTAACATTTATTAAATACTTAATGCTTTGTTAAATGTATGATATTTCATATATTCAATGCGTATTACTGTATTTGACATTCATAAACACTAAAGTAAACAGTAAAGCCCACTCCACGTGTATTTTAACAGGTACTTAATATACATTCATTTTTTTTATATGCCAAATGTGAAAATCAATTAAAAGTTTTGATATAAGTAGTTAGACATCATTGGTTTGTTTATTGGTTTATTTGAAAGCTGCTTTATATTTGTCATTATTTTTGTAAATGTTATGCTTCAATCAACATTAAATTTGACGTAGAAGCTAAACACGGAGTGTAGAATAGCTGCTTATTTTTCTTGGCTATTCGGTGACCCTCCACCGCAGACCACAGACGTTTTACCATGTGACTATGTGTCTGCTTTTGAGAGCAGGCATGAGGCACAGTGGGTAGAGCCATCAATTTAACAGTGTTGGCGGTTTGAATCCCACCTCCTCTGCAGGTGTGGTGTTGGCATGTTCTCCATGTGTCCTCCTCCGGGCACAGAGTGTAAGTTTGTGTGTGTGTGTGTGTGTGTGTGTGTGTGTGTCCCTCTGTTACAGTACACTGTCC
>JABFEB020000035.1:6221981-6232916 GCA_019775895.2 Stomatorhinus ivindoensis
TGTATTTTTGTGTGTGTGTGTGTGTGTGTGTGTGTGTGTGTACCTCTGTTAAAGTACACTGTCCAGGCTATGCCCCCCCCCCCCCCCCCCATGAACTGGATGAAGCTTTTTGAAGAATGAGTAGCATACAGCTTCCTATAATTAATTAAAAAGGTAACATGCAGATAAGTAAATAGGCAACATTCCACCTTCCATTTACTTATAAAATAGGTTACCTACACATAGGTAAATAGGTAGCACATACCTTCCATTTATGCATTAAATAGATAAAGTACAGATAAGAAAACAGGTAACATACACCTTCCATTTATTTATTAACAACGTAGGTAAATATGTAGACAGATTTATTTATTACTTGATTTTGATTACCTTTTCATTGGTTGGTGGCTATTTTGTAGCATCAAAATCCTATTTGTAGCATCAAAATCCAATGTTTCCTAATTATTTTTATTTGTTGATATTACGTATCCTTGGTAGGCAGACATCAGCTAATGTTTCTGGATAGGTCATACTGTTATATCTTTGAGATTCTTGCTAAATAAATGGGTAAGTTAGCGCAACTTCAATCACAAGGGAACGGCCCGCTTTATTCAAAATATTGTTGCCATTAAAATCAAGGCATATGTCAATCCTCACAATCAATATGTTTTATCTAAACTGTATCTCTTTGCATTCCACTGTTTGGATTTTTCTACAATGATATAAATACAATAAATCTCTGGAGTTACTCCAACTAGAGAATGGTGGCAGTGCCCTATAGCTCCTGAGATATATATTTCGTTAGAGCCCTATGTATGTTTTCTGACTTTGGTCATATTTATATAGACGCACATAAGTTATTTTCAGTTGCTGCTTCAGTCACATTATTGCTGGTGAGGTTGTAACATCTGCCTCCTAACACACTGTGATGGATATGGTTTCCTGCAAACCCTACAGTTACAAAATCCCTGACAAAAACGGACAGTGAAAACTAATGGGGGAAGCAGCGCGACAGTAAGTCTGGCCCCAGAAAGGGAGCTGGAGACCAGAGTCACATGACCCCTTCCGCTCTTTATCTCTTGGTGCCACCAAGGCAGCCCTGGGGGGGGGGGATTTATTCTTCACGTGCATCTCCGGCTTGCAGGCACAAGTAAGAGCAACTTGTTTAATGAAATGAATATGTTTTATAAATGTCCCTTGAAATCTGTTTGTGTCCAACCCCATAAATCAAGATCTGTGTCTATTATATTCACTGACCAAAAAAAAAGAAAAACAAATACTGCAATCTGTATTCTCACATGATTGATACCATTGGTCTGTCAACAATGCAATCTTAATCTGGACTTATTCTTTTGTTGAATGTGTGGTATGTGTGGTGCTGTGTATCTTACCCTACTGAAAACATACTGATGATGGTGTATCTATAAAATAATAAGAAGAATGTGAGACATCTAAATTTGCATCCAATCTATTTTTTTTCTAAAATAAGAAACAAAAAAATCTCACACATTTGGCAGGAGCAAAGAAATGGTAACATGCCTTCACTACTGACATAAGGTGACATCTGAAGTATATTTGACAGTAAACTAATAGGCTTAGTGTGGTTCTTCATGAGAACATAGAGACTGACCGTGCTGGGGTTTGAAAGAATGTGATCTCCTAGGTGAATCCAGTTTATTCCTTATAAGCGCTCTCCGGCATACACAGTAGTGATTGGGATTCACAGCAGCGATTGGGATTTACAGCCTGCCTCTTTCACATGTCTCTATTTCAGGATGGTCACACCTCAGAATGAGACCACAACTGACTGGAGTAAAAGTGTCCATGATATCTGATTCTTATCATTGTTTTCCAGCTGGGATCTTTAGCCCAGGGGTCTATGTCAGATGGGGTCTTTAGCCTTGGGGTCTGTGTCAGCTGGGGTCTTTAGCCCTGGGGTCTGTGTCAGACGGGGCCTTTGTCCTGGGGTCTGTGTCAGATGGGGTCATTAGCCCTGGGGTCTGTGTCAGATGGGGTCTTTAGCCCTGGGGTCTGTGTCAGATGGGGACTTTAGCCCTGGGGTCTGTGTCAGCTGGGGTCTTTAGCCCTGAGGTCTATGTCAGATGGGGTCTTCAGCCCTGAGGTCTGTGTCAGATGGCGTCTTTAGCCCTAGGGTCTGTGTCAGATGGGGTCTTTAGCCCTGGGGTCTGTGTCAGATGGAGTCTTTAGCCCTGGGGTCTGTGTCAGATGGAGTCTTTAGCCCTGGGGTCTGTGTCAGATGGGGTCTTTAGCCCTGAGGTCTGTGTCAGATGGGGTCTTTAGCCCTGGGGTCTGTGTCAGCTGGGGTCTTTAGCCCTGAGGTCTGTGTCAGATGGGGTCTTTAGCCCTGGGGTCTGTGTCAGATGGAATCTTTAACCCTGGGGTCTGTGTCAGATGGGGTTGTTAAATTCCCCAGGGACTTATCGTACTTTGAAGTGTCAGGGCTCCGGAACATTCTACACATTTGTCAGTAATATAGGAAAAAAAGGTCACCCTAAGTAAAAAATAAATTATGATTACTGATCATTACATCTTTATTACACTCAGATTACAGAGTTATTAGTTTCAGGGTACCACAAAAATCATTGCTGCATTATGAGGTTGGCAGCAGCCAAAAATAAGCTCGACCTTAGTTAGAATTATTCATTGATTGTATGCTTCCATTTATTTTCTTGAAAATCCACCAGAATACTTCAATGGTTCTCAGCAACCAAAGAGAGCAACATGTTATGGTGAGGACTTGTTTTCCATCCAGTGGGTGGAACGACTGGGTGCTTCTCATCTCACTGTGACCTCCACTCAGATGGACACCCACAAGCCCATGGGTGGGATGGAGTAAACAGCACGTCAGATGGCTGCAAGAAGCCTACAGCTCCTGCATCCAAAAAGGCTGGCAGTCTGTCACAGACATCGATTCGCCTTCACCCCTCTTAGGCTGGCCTGCATTGAGGAAAGACCTAAGGTACGATCGTTCAGTCCATAACAGGGAAAAACCATGATACTTCATAAAGACTGGTGGTCTCAAAGGACACAAAAGATGGAATCATCAAATTCCTAACTCTAAGTAACCCCGTGTTTCCCAGTTTTGCAATGATGTCCGGGAAGGTGATTTGGCTGTTTTGCTTGCCGCAAGACGGTGGTGCAGTATCTGCAAAGCCAGGCTCTTAACCCTCTGGAGTCGGAAATCTCGCCAACGGGATCTGAAATTACGCCAAACCGTTTAAATAACTCTGTGAGTTTTTGTCATATACAGATTTAAAAACATCCTCAGAAACCTTGGATGGTCTACTTTTCAAATATATCTGAGTAGAATATAAATATATTTTTACAGCTTATATATTTTACACTTTTTCTTGTCATTGTCTTGATTAGATCTTGTCAACCATTTCGTTTAATTTTTAATTTTTATTATATGTAGAATAGATAGATAGATAGATAGATGATAGATAGATAGATAGATAGATAGATAGGTGTCTGTGTGTGCGTGCGTGTGTGTGTGTGTGTGTGTGTGCATGTGTGTATGTGTGTGTGGATTAGGTTTATATTACATTGTGAGGAACAAATGTCCCACACAATGTAATAAAAGCCTGTGATCAAAAAACTGAAAATGACAAAAGTCTCATATTTTGTTTGATTACTTATTGTTAAGTTTAAGGCTGGGTAGGGGTTAAGGTCATCCTGCTGTGATTAGAGTTTTCCCCATAGAAATGAATAGAGAGTCCCCACAAAGATATGATTACAGACCTGTGTGCGTGCGTGTTTATGTGTGTGTGTGTGTGTTTGTGTGCATGCACACCTCCACTACGATGGAGTGGTGTTCATGTTCTGTGGCCTACCTAAGCTCTGGCTCCTTGTAATCTGTTTAGGATAAGTGCACAATGAAACTGAACACATCATTCTCACTATATATGGGGGACAGTGCTGTAATTGCCTGCAAACTCGGATTAGCAGTTATTCTTGGGTGCGTTCTCGCTGTGCTGATAGGTGACAGGCACCCCCTGTTTTGGCGGAAGGAGGCAGACTCCAGGGGATTACACATGCTCTGCCCCCCTCTCCCATTCCGTTAGCTATTAATATGTCATTTATATAATTATATCTATATTACATAATTCACTATTTTGGAGTCTGATTTATTACAGTATTATTATTGCTGCAGTTTGTTTCTGTTATTGCTTTGTGGCTGAATGTTTCGTGGAATAACTAATTATAAAGAGTATCGCAAATACTAAAAGATATGCATGCTTATTGACGTCCTTATTAACGCCCTGTTGGGGTAGGGTATCGCTCAGTGGGCTGTGGCTCGACGTCTTTGGTTGGAAGGTTGCTGCTACAAGCCTGCTCGTAGCATGTCTGTGGGCTATTGAAAAAGGTCCTTAACCCCCAGCTCCCAGGGTGCTGCTGCTGGCGCCTGACCTTCACTGCCATGCTTGCTCTCACCTACAGAGTGTGAGGTGGTGGTAAGAGAATTTCCCCACGGGGATCCATAAAGTATAATCATTTGTACAATGGTTGAGAGTCCATGCCTGCTGATGAAACGGGAAGGTAGGAATGCTATGAGTAGCTAGCATTTTAGCACACGGACACTCACGCAGAACTCGATTCTGTTGATACTTTTATCTATAAGTGTTGGATCGCGATATTTCTAGATAGGAATGCTCTGAGTTATGGACCAGCGAGACAACAGCAACCCAGATGGCATCTTCTAAAACACTATGACACACACCTCCCACAGGTAAAGCAACAAATGCTTATTCTGTTAAAGCTCTCTGTGGCTGTTTATAAGCCACTCTCTCCAGCCTATCTCTCCTAGATACTGAATTTAAACTTCAGGGTCGTCCATCTCTGATGCGAGCCACGGTGTTTAAGGAGCTTCTAGAGCTTCGTATGAGGTGGGAATGATATTCTTTACAGGTGCAACTGGCTTTACAGACATGTCAGTATTTTTTTCTGCACAGTTTGCAAATCCACAATATCGTTTTATGACTACACGCTGCAATGAAAGCATTTCTCTCTCCCCCCTGCACTTTCCCTGCTACTGCCATCAGACTGTGACCTTGCTTGACTGATCTCTATCAGAAAGACAACAACAGAGTGATGGAAGGGGGTGTAAACATCCTAAAGTAGGTGATAGGAGCAGCTGAGCTAATACAGAGTACCACCATAGGGACACTTCTCTGAGATCCTACAAGAAAACAAACAAATGAATGACCGAATGAATGAACGAGCAAACAATCTGGTAAAGCAATGTGTGAATTGGAGGTAGGACATGGGTGGGTCGCGAGAACAATAAGCAGCCTTCAGATGTCATTGACAGCCTGCCTTTCCACAGCTAGCTGACGTGGTGTCATCTGGAAGACAGTTAATTCTCAATCATGAACAACCAATTCAAAATAAACTCTGGTGGGATAAGCTGCTGTGTCTTGAACATAAGGCATGGTGCGCGGCAAGTTACAGTAGGACACTGTGTCAGTGATCAGAAGGTTCAAATCCTCTGATTTCACTGTTGGACCCTTGAGCTGTGATCTTAGCCTATAATTGCTCCTCAACCTTTAACCCCCAACTGCTCCAAGAACTGGCTGTCCCTGCTTACGTAGCTGTACACCAGTTTGGGTAATAGTGTTACTTAATAAATGACCATGGGCTTTCAATATTGAACTATTCTGAGCGCTGACTGAAAGGTGGCCTTCTTACAATACGATACAGGGAGGCTCCGCCTGATCCCATCTTCAGTTAATGATGGATATCTGTAGTAGCAGCATTCTTGGAAGAAGTGATATCCCTGGGAAGAGTTTAAGTTAAGTGAGAATCTGGAAACAAAAAGAAAAAAAAAACAAATTTTTCCTCAAGCTGTTTGGGTGTAATATTTACATGTAACATGGAAGTGCACTGTCTTGTTTAATATCTCTAAAGATCCATTTGGAAACAAAATCAACAATTTACTGCGGCTAAATATTCCTGTGAAAAAACGAGTTGCACCCCATCAATTCTTTAGCTAAAAATGTCAAATCAAGTTGTGGTCCTTCACGCCAGCATCACAACTTCAGTATGTTTCAAACTCAATTTCAGACGATATGTATTACTACAGCAAGACAGGACTCATCTCTTATATCCAATATATTTTTCTTCAGAGATCCAGACTCATTAATTTTGCTTGTTGAAATTTAATTTGAAAAAAAAAAATCCTGTCTTCTTCAGTCCCCTCCGACACATACCAAATGAAAATGGACGCAGATTGAACCCCCTGCTGTATAACTCAGTCTACTGCCCTCTGCAGGTCACATTTATAATGTACTGATGGATACTTAAATAAAAGTGGGTGCCTTCCACCCCTAAACCCCAGTGTGTGGGCTGCAATGAGTCGTGTGCAGCCCCTGGGCTGGAATAATAAATAATTTCAAAATAACATAGACAGAGTGCTGACAGACAAAAAACAGCAAAGGGCGTGGAGTCTACAACATGATCCAAGCAGAACATGATAAGTGAAGGCTACCCTCCCAACTGTGACCTTTCCTACTCCTGTCTTCCTTCTCTCTTACACCGACCACTTTAATTTAATGGCTGCCATGCTATTACACATAATTAATAATGATATTTTCCCTAAATTAGCTTGTTTTTAACCTTTTCTGTGTGAGGCTGAGGAATATTTTTTCTGTGTTTGTTTTTTGTTTGGGATTTAAAAGGGGTTAATTGGGGTGATTTTTTAGCATAGGTGTCGCACTTTTTACATCATCGGCTGCCTATATCCTATGCTGGTTTCTCGACTCACGTGTTCCCGTGCAGGAGTGGGGTGTCATTTCTGGGGACCCCCCCCCCCCAAAAAAAAAAAAATAGTCAATTGTACCTCCCTAGGTGATTAGTGTCAGCATCTCCTAAGTAAGGAATGTGTGAATTTTATATTCAGTGTATTAATTGTTTATGGCCCTATGCACAGTCATGGTTTGATTGGTGGTGAGCACCAGCTCTGTCCCTAAGGATCACCACACTACACGTGCGTATCAGGTGCTACAGGTAAATAGCTCAGCTTCCCATACATAAATAAGAAATGTAAAAATAACTTTCCAAGCTAAAACACAGTCATTAATTACAAATCACCCATTCTGAATAACTAAGCTACAATTCACTCAGGAACTTATGCACAATTGACTTTATAATGCCCTTATGTAGTCAGTGACAGAGCTTAATGTACTATTGAAGCAAAGGTCAACACAAAATCAATTACTTCTAAAGTCATGTCCAATGAAATGTGCGTAACAGTAGAAGGACCATTTATCAACTGCACTGAAATCATGTACTTATATGGGTAAATTTAGTGATTATCATACCACAAACGTGTATATTTTTCTTCATTTTGTAACCATTATAATTTGTTATTATTTTATCAAAATGTTGTCATTTATATAGATTTTTTGTCCCTAAAGCATCATAGCAGGCCTGTTTACTGCCTCAGAGAAGGAGCATCACGCCCAGTGTCATGTCTTGCCCGTCCGATCCTCCTGTGGATTCCAGATTGTGATCACCTGTTTCCTGTTATTTCGGTTTGTCTTGTGCATTTAAGTTCGCGTTCAAGTCTGTTTCCCCAGTCTGGTCATTGACGTTGCATGTTCCGAGTTTGTTTCCATAACAATAAACCCCGTTTACCCTTCTTCACGGCTTGTTTCGCCTGCTTCCCCATCCCGACGTGACACCCAGCAGATATCAGGGATGGGGTCAGCAGAAGATCCCGAGCCGCTGGAACACTGCGGTGCAGTAAATGAAACTGAAAGCTTCTTGTAGCTGGTCCAGCTGTCCCTGACTTTCCTCCACTCTCACTGCCCACATTTATTGTTAATGGTTTTCTGTACCCTCTCTCATATTAGCTAGCAGGCTACTGTAGCTTATAACCTGTCCCTCATTTTCATTTCACTTTTATTTTAGCCCTCATTCTCATTTGGAGCATTGTGATCAGGAACTACAGCGTGTCATCTGTGGATGAATTAATTTGTACTTCTGGGTGAGAAAAGGTAATTGTTTTGAAATTTTATTTAAGCATCCTTTTAATAATTCCAGAGCGCACATTTTTCTTATCTTTTTTTAATTTGTTTGTCTGGCAGTATATTTTCAGTGCACGGTTAATTTTGATCTTATTGTAGAAATGCAGGGAATTGCCATTAGATAAACTGTTCTTACTGCCAGTGTATTGTTGACATTGCAAATGAATTTCTTGGATTATAAATTAGGCATGCCATACCATTATCTGTAAACCTGTAAAAACACAGTCCTTGGGTCTTGTCTGAACACATGCATCAATCTGCTTTATTTGACATCTCTGTATCACAATTACTGTGAGATACCATAGTATTACTATAGGAGAGTGATAGAAATATCACATTTCGCACACTGCCATTTGGATAGGTTAAACATCCGTAAATCTAGACCTATATGCATTCCTTTTCACCTCAACTTTGTGGTGAGTTTATTATTCTGGTGGTGGTTGATGGAAAGTTTATCAGGACTGAGTAACTTGGACATTTAAATAAATATACTATGCTCTATATGTCAGAGCTGAGGACCGTTTGAGAAAAATAGCTTGATGATTTGCATGATATACATGATAACAGTTAGTGTTATACCTTCGTCACAGTGATTGTCTGAAACTTTATAATATTGTCTGGTTATGACAGATTGTGACAGCTGAGACAACACAAATAGCAACAGCCATAGGCTGTGACAGTGCCTGAAATAGTATACAGAATGTAATAGAAAGTTTTTAGCAATAGTTTCTAAAATTTCCTTTAAGGATTTTCTATGGAAAATTTGTGACAAAAAATTTAATTATATTTTAATTTTCATAAAGCTTTCTGGAATCCTTCAGACATCAATGAATATAATTTATATAATGCACAACTGGCAATTTCTGCAGCAAGAAACAATGTTTCTCTAGAGAGTTCCTCTGGCCTGGAAGATTACACATAAAAAGTCATTGATTCCCTCGCCCATTAGCATCTTAACCATTTCAAAATAAGTATTCTTATTGGCTTTGTGGTTTTTATTGGCTGTTTTTCTGTTATCTGATGCATGGTGTGTGAGCTGAGTCTAAGAGGAATTTCTGTTACTTTTTAATAGACAGTAGCATTTTCTAGAATCTTCACCATTTAGACTTTTTTTAAATTCCAGAATACAAATATACCACTAGAATTTTGCTTTAATATAAAACATTTGGAAAATGAATTAAAGACATTACACAAATAACCAGGTCAAATACATATGGTTGGTGATGACTGTATATCAACTGAAAAGGATCTTTATAGTTTACAAATAGACATAATCTGTTCATGTAAACTACATTTGATGCCTTTGTTAACATTCTAGATATAGAGATCCGTCACTTAACCAATTTCCAAATTTACCTTAATACCAACAAATATGCTATTCTTTGTCTTTGGATATTAATAGATTAAAATGAATTGTGACTCAAAAATGGTAGATTGTACAAGTAGTATGAAGTATGGAACACAAATAGTAATTTAAAATATATTCATCAGTAAAACTGAATTATTAGTACAGTGGTACCTCAGAACTCGAACTTAATCCATTCAGAATCCTAAAAAGTTTGAGATCTGATCGAATTTTCCCCATAAGAAATAAAGCAAAACCAATTAATTGGTTCCCGGCCCCAAAAAATACCACCTAAATATATCGTTTTTTAGCATTTAAACACAAATGAACCGGAAAAAACAAGAAGAGCATATACTGTACTACACACATCTAAGCAGATTTATCAAAACAGTAATTTGTAAAATAAGAAAATAAATCAATCCAAACAAAGTGTCCTGCCCTGATCATCCACTCCTTCCATGTGCTACGCCCCTCGTTAACCCCATGTGGAATCCCCGTGTGATCAGCTGTTTATGGTTGTTGTCACTGGTCCTCTGTTTTTCATCCCCGTTTCAGTTTGCTTCCCCAGTCCAGTCATTGTATTGTCCTTCTGCATTTTACCTGCCTTACCTGTAATTAAATCCCCTATTCCCCGATACCCTGATGTCTGTGCCTTTGTCTCCGTTCCGTCCCCGCTCAGCATGACAATATTATTATAATTAAATGTATTAATGGTTTATTATTAATGTTAAAATAATGAATAAGAAATCTTTATTTTTAGTTGTATTTTATAATAATTATCACTGTTACTGTCTATTATTGTCTAGATGTATTTTTACTGTCTAAATATATGTATTCCGCTACTGTAAACATGCATGATTCTATCACAGCGAATGCAAGGCTGAGACTGAAGCGTTACCCTTTGTTTCCACTGACAGACGTGCCATGTGACTCATTTTCTCGCACGTACAAGTTATTTTAGGTCAACATTTACAGTTTGACCTCTGAGATTCAGATTGAGCTCAAGGTATTTTTTTTTCGAACTGGTTTATTCGACTATTAAGAAATTTGAGTTCTAATGAGTTCAAGAACTGAGGTACCACCGTATTGCTGATTTTGCTGTTGTAATTGTTGTGCTTGTTAGGGTGATTGCACCATTGCTTCACACCAGGGGAGTATTCCACAAAGCAGGATTTCTTGCTTAGCCGTATAATTTGTTGGATATAAGGTAGTCTGGGCTAAATGTAAGTGAATGATGATGAAGTCCATCTAGCTTGGACTACCTCAAATCTGACAAGTTATTCAACTAAGCAATAAATCCTACCTGTGCAATACACCCCAGAAGGGTTTCTGTTTGATTCCGACATATCCACCATGTGTATAGTATTAGCATGTTCCCCTCAATTTGTATTAACCACCAATGAGTTTGTAGGAACCTATGCAGGATAATTATATATATATATATACAGTGATCCCTCGCTACTTCACGATTCACTTATCGCGGATTCTTCGCGGGTTTTTAAATATACAGTAGTAGTAGTATTTGGGAAAATTTGGGACGACGATATGGTTCGATCGGTCCAA
>JABFEB020000035.1:6247074-6258873 GCA_019775895.2 Stomatorhinus ivindoensis
ACGGCTCCTCCTGCTTCACCCCCCCCCCCCCCCCCCACCAGCTGTAATGCAGGCCAGGATGCCACCAAAACAACATTAAAACCCTACAAACATCCTTCCATTATCCAAACCTGCTTATGCAATGCAGGGGGTACCTGCAGGGGACTGGAGCCTATCCTTGACAAAATGCCCCCACTTGTTCTGGCACATTCACTCTGAGGAGAGATATGGGTCCCACGGTAAATGGATGGGGGGGTAGAGTAGATGAGTTTTTGCTGGGCAGGTCCCACGATGAATCTGCCAGAGTAACCATGCCTAATCTATCTTTATATGTATCTGAAATGATGTAATGATGCTCTGCCATTCGCAGAAGTGCATTGTGACGCTTCTTCTCGCATATGCCGCCTCGCTCCCCTTTGAGACACACATACACACATGAGAGCAAAGCTTGAGGTCTATCACCCTGGAGCACCTTTCGGGTGTAATGTGTCCCGTCAAAGGCCCAATGGCAATGTGACTGTTCTGCTGGCCAGAGAGTCCACTGAGCCGCACGCTGCTTCCCAGTACACCTCATTTCATAATTTTCAAAATGTAATACTTGCCACAAAGAGAAGATAGTTTCTATTCATTCATTCATTCATTCATTCATTCATTCATGCATGCCAACATTCATTCATTGATTTTCAGTGAACACTTAGTAACGTTGGACCATGGGGATCCAGAGTTCATCCTGAGAAGTAAAGAGTGCTCAGATTAATTAAGCACTAGATGAGACCCCTACCCACTGCAAGGCTGTCAGTGAGCAATTCAGTCACATCGTCACACGTAACATCCTCTGGTTGCTCTGTGTAGTAGGTACTCCAGTCCAGCCAGTCGAGTCCACATCTTCCAGCCTACAATTTCCCACAAGGCTTTGCCTGTACTGCATATTGTCACAGTGGTCTATAAAGCCAGAAGACGCAGTAGACCTAGGCCCCATTTTACTCACACGTTTGACACCATTTTTGAATCATATGTGTTAATGATCGATTTTGCAGTGTTTGATGTTTATTTCCCCTTTGGACTCTGATTTCTGGACTGTCCCTTCGTTTTCTTTGCTAGTTTTTTGTATTGGATCTCTGGTATTTACTGACCTCTCTTACCTGTATACTGGATTGTGATTTGCGCCTTGCCCTATGTAACACTGTTGCTTGGAGTCATGTACATACATTACTGTAAATATAGCCTTTTGTTCATTTGTATCCCACTTGCGGTGTGTTTTGTCAGACCGCATTTCAATGACCTTTCTGTTGCGGCGTCCACCCCTAAACATGCCGTAATACACCTTAAAGGTGATTTATACTTTTTTAGAAGAACACAGGTAGATTTGTTGACGGCACTTGCCGCCTGCAGGAACAACAGACAGACACATCCTGGAAATATGGTATCTGGTTAAATAACTTAACTTAGTTTATCTATCCAAAACGAAGTACGCTTTGTGTTATAAAAGTCCATTTTATTAGATACTCCTATGCAGTACCAGTAGGACTCCCTGTTTTCTCTAGAAGCTCCTTTATTCCCTTTGTTAAACCAATCTATTTGTGTACTTCCTGTTTGCTTTAACAAGTTGTGTTTTGGCAAAAGAACTACTGCTGACAGGGTGATTTTCTGTTTATCAAATCCTTCTTTATGAGCTCTCAGAGTGGGCTGGAGTTACATGCGACACGGGATGACAGAGATCCCAGGGAACATCACACACATAATGATGCACTATGGGAAATGCGGAGAAAACGATTGACGTACATGTACGTCTCTGGACTGCAGGAAGAAATTCGCTCAACACTACATACAGTAACGTCAAATAAGCTGGGCAGGGGTGGGATTTGCAGCGTGTTCCTGCTATATCAGCGCAAAATGTTTCCTAGCTGCCTGTTCACCTTTCACCAGACTTTTGGCAGATTTTCCCCAGGTTGTTCTATTTACTAGCCCTTGTGCACTGCAAAATTTCTGTAATGCCATACATTTCCTGTGAGACATAGATCAGGGGGGAATCTCAGTACCAAGAACGCAAAGATCGTACTTGTGGTCTTGGTAAGACCAATCTTGCCAACTTGCCTTCCAAGAATGAACTTGGGGTGCAATGAATCATGGGATTGCTATCATTCAGTAGGGATGTAATCGTATATCCTTGATTCAAGTACTCGTATTGAGATTCACCCCGGGAATTTGACTGCCCCACTGTAGGGCTATTTCTCTGGCTTTCCCTCCATCCATTTTCCCTGTAATTCCTTCAGTCCCTGACGGTGAGAAGTATCCATGCATCCCTTTATATCATAACTGACTGTAGGGATGGTGTTTTTCTCACAATACAGAGAGTTTTAGGTTTGACATATGCGGCAATTTGAATTGTGGCCAAAGATCTCCATAGTAATCGTATCCAACCTCAAGACCTGGACCAGCACACCATAACTCGCTCCTTCTGACTCTCTCCAATAAACTGCAGTCATTTTTTTTCATATCATTCATTTTGAGCGATAGTTTCTTTCTACACAGATCAAGAACGCTTTTTACTTTTATACTAAGTTATTATATTTTTTTAAAAAGCATGTTAATTCAGTGTTAAAGAGTTAGAGAATAAGGTACATTTATATTTATATTTAAGGATTTTTTTACATGCATGACGAAACAGAAGTTGTATATTTATGAAATAAAAATAGATTAATTTAATTTCATTTTTAGAACATACTTCTTCACTCATATAGAGTACCAGTAAAAGGTTTGTACACACCTACTCATAGAAAAGTTTATTTGTACTATTTCCTACATTGTAGAATAATTAAATTGGATATCATAAAAACTATGTAATAGCATACATGGAATGCACTGACCAAGCAAAAAATTAATAATTTGATAGGGTGCGGTGGATCTGTGGGCTGGGACTCACAAGATTGCTGGTTCAAACCCTTGGATCGTCAGAGTGATGCCACCATTGGGCCCTTAAGCAAGGTCATTAACCCCAATTGTTCCAGGGACTGGCTGACCCTACTGTCTCCTCTATGTCAGTTTCATGAAGTGGTCTCCTAGGATGCTTTTCCAGCTGTCCCAGGCAGAGGTGGATAGTTCAGGTCGAGAAAGTAAAAATCCAGACCAAGGTTTTGTTTCAACCAACCAGTTGAGTACTCTGTGATTGTGACTTTTAATACTTAACTGGTTGGTTGGAAAAAACATCTTGGTCTAGACCTGAACTACCCAACTCTGGGCACATTTGCACACATAACCGAACACTAAATAGGTATCTTTTGAATTAAAATGCAGTTTCAAAAAACAATGTGACTTGAGCGCATGCGCTCGACTGACTTCTTCTTTGGCTGCTATATTCGCTTTCCCAGATCTTCCACTTGTGCTCACATGCTCCCTCAGCTCAGCCATGCAACACTTACGTGCAACTCGCAGTCAGGGCAACTTCTGTCCCTGTTTTCAGTCACTCTCTCACTTAGGTTTTTACCCACACGTGGTATAAGATTCCAGGAAACTGAGAGCATCTAATGCATGTGATCAGGGGATTATTTCAGTAACAGTAGAGGGGATGTAAGCACACAGCTTCAGCACTTGTATACTTGTAATTCGATTACAAAGGGCTTTTCAATTCATTCTGACTATTGTGTATCTGTTTGGTGGACGTTTATTAAGTTGCATAGCTATCCCTCATTCATACTTGAATAAGCTATAAGCACATCACTGCAATTACAGGATAGCCATCCATCCATCTATCCATCCATCCATCTATCCATCCATCTATCCATCCATCCTGGTCTCGGTTGAGGGGAGGATGCTGGAGTCTATTCCAGGTAGATCAGGACTAGATGACAAAATTCTGACAGATTACATGAAACTGTAACTGGGAACTAAAGTAAAGGCAGGTTTGCAGAGCTCAAACAGGGCAGCCAACTATGTCTTATCTGGTGGACATCAAACAATGTGGAGCCCTGAGCAAGGCTGGCAGCTCTCGTTATGCATCCACTGGACCTCGCAATTCGCAGTGGTGACAGGGACTATCCTCATCATCCCCAGAGCAGGTGAACTGTCAGAACGCTGCTGATTTGGACTCGGTGATAACAGGCCCGTACACTACCTTCTGGCAAGGCTAAGGGGAAGTATTGATATTTCAACAGTGACATAATGAGGCTGTACAATTAAATTCAACCTGGCACCAAGTTACTGGAATTACAGTTAAACTAAATTATAGTCCATTTTATAGGAAAGTATTCCAAACATTATCCAAGTGATGTGAGTACATTGCAAACTCATCAAATCAATTTTTATTATCCAGCAATAAAGGTGAACAATGGCAATAAAATTATGAAGCAATGCTACGTTTTACATTTATTTATAGCATATTTTTGTTTTTTTATTTTATTTTATTTTGCCTGGAAACCTGGAGGAACACTATATGTACATGTACAATATAATACAATATAAAGTCCTGTGTTAGATACCCTTGTTACAGTATTTGCAGGACAAGAGGATTGAATATGGCAGAAACCTCAACAACTTCATGTATGTACCCTTTCTACTCGTAAGGCATACTCTGAAAACTGTAAGGAGAAGCACATCTTTATAAAACAGATCTCTAAAAAATTACTGGAAATTCCATATCTTTGTCATGGTGAGCTTTGTGCAGTGCTAGACATGAAATGCTAATAGTTGCTTTACGACATTGTCAAAAGCATTCGTTATTGATTTATTCTTTGCAATGGTAGCCTTCAAAGAAGGTTTACAGTGGGAAATCTATATTTCATTCTAGAATGCTCCGTGACAAAATGCTTAAACTGCTACCTTCTGTTGCAGTCTTATCAAATCCCGGAGCATCATAATGGTTCTTTTGCTGAGAAAGCAGAGTGGGAGGTGTGACTGCTTGGCGTAACTGAGAGGCGACTGTACTTATGGTCTCTAGTCAGTCACCTCCATGCTGGAACAACACAAGGACCCTGGTGGTGTAATAGCCACAAAATACGGTCCTTTCAGGTAACTAACTTTTTTTTCCCCCAGTGGCAATATTTATGTTCTCTCTGAAAAGACCACTTACCCCACCAATCAGCCTTTTCCCTGTCAGGACCTATGCTGGGGATACTGTCTCCGGGCAACACACTCTGACTTTCCGGGCCAGCTCTGAAACATAACAGCAACTGGGAGAAACTGACTGCAAACTGCTGTTTAACAAAGTACTAATTGATATGAATATCGTCTTACGTTTGCTAATGTGTTTTCTGGGTCACCACACTATGTAATGTTGTTCTCCCCGAATGATCATTTAGTGTATACTTACAATCACATTGTAATTAAGAGATAAATAATGAGCAATTAACTTTTATTAAAATTAGAAAATTAATTGGCTTTTATCATTTAATTAACTTTGTTTCAAATTGAATATCAGAAAGTGATGGTTTTTTTAGCAATAATAAACATATGAGAGCTTTGTTAGGGTTCAGGGAAAGAAATATTATCCTGAAGGGATGAATCATTGCGGACTTTATTACTTCAGATAATCTGTGATTAATATACCTTGGCAGTAATATGTCATTTTTATATTGCCTTAACAGAGCCATCTAAATAGCGCTATTCCGTTCACGTTGACCCCAGAGGTTGCAGGCCTCAGATAAAGGCTTTCCACTGTGATTCATAATCAGCATGTATGAATGGTTTTAATTAATTTTCAGAAGAATGACTTTGAACTTTACATCTATATTCTTAACTTACAGAATTAGAGATTGCTTTTGCTTTACTTTATGTTGAGGTGTTGAGCTGTGGTTGTGTGAGTGTGGGTTTGTCTGTGTGTTAAAATATTTGTAGCATAAAATGTCATGTTCAATTACAATTCCAGTAATATGAAATAAAAGCATAAAGGGCCCTTCACTTGTTTTTCTCAACACTTATGTGGGATGAGGCCAAAGAGACAGACAAGCATACAGACTGACAGACAGACAGACAGACAGACAGACAGACTGAAAGTTGGGCTGAAAGATAGATTGTCATTGACTGCCTCAGACTGTTTCTTACAGATGTTGAAAATACCAACTCTACATGAGAATGAAAACCTTTCATAACCTCTGGATTAAAAAAAAGTTAATATTGTTAAGTAAGTTTATATTCTTTTTTTATTCAGGAAAAGAAACACAGAAACTATTGCCTATTTCTCTTTTAATTGGCCATAAATCATTCATAGCAGGAAGAGGCTTTCATTAAATCCCCTTTGATTGCACTCCGAAAGATGCCACGCTTGAACAGCTGTACTTAATCTTAAAAGTATTGTTTAATGAAAAGAATATAAAGAAAAATAAGTTCTTAATACATTCCGCTTCCAGATATTGAAAGAAAAATGGAGAAATATCTGCACTTTGAAATTATCATATAACGAAATCCGTGATTTTATCTCTTGAGAGAAAAAAAAAACAATAGGCATGCTCAGTTACCAAATTTGCATAAATGTATTTCTTGCATTTATTTTATGTAAAATGAGAGAATATTCCTCTTTGTATACCATTATTTTTCATATGTTAAAGAGCCCGGTGTCATGATAAGTCACAGAAAAGGAACGATGATCCATAGAAATAGCAATAACGGGGACTATATTATAAGCTGAATACAAACAATCACCAGAAATGAAAGGGACCAAGAGGGATCCAGTGAAAAGGACAGGGGCTGTGTAGAACTAACAGGGGTTGTACCTAAATGCAGGAATATGAGCACATTTAATACACTAACAGCACCTACAAAATCTGAGAACAAACAGGAGACTAAGGCATACAGCACCAACATCTACAATGACCAATAATGGAGAAGGGCAAGGACAAGTATACATACACACACACACACACACATTCACACCCTAATAATGGGGGCCAGATGAGCGACAGGTGCAGGCCATAACAATTAACTAAGCACTAGAGCTGGTACCAAGACACATGTAGGGTTCATAATTACTAAACACTCAGGTCTCAGATGTTATGAATGGGATGGCTAGTGACACCCGCTGGTCAAACAGGGACAGGACAGGGTAGGGACTGCTCCTGACATACAGTAAGCTTCGAGCCTGAGTTACACTTCCAGGTCATCAGGTAGTTTAATTTCATAGTGTGCCCCATCCAAGTTCTACCCTTCCTCATTTCATGCATTTCCTGGGATTGGCCTCATGCTTTTGGTGAGCCTATATAGGATGTGGATAGTAAAGCATGGATGGATGGATGGATGGATGGATGGATGGATGGAAGATATTTTGATTTGTCCCTGACCAAGCCAAAGTTACACCCTTGTCCATGACTGACTGGAATATGTGATTAGAAGATGGACAGATTGTAGTACTTTGTGGGGTTTGGCTTGTGTAGGGCCGGATTTTTACTGAGGATGTGTGAACATTTGTAAGCACCACCCCATCTAAGCTAAGAATAAAATGTGGGAGGATGGTTAATCCTATCATCATCTTCCACGCCCAAGTGAACATGCTTATAGGTTTGCTGAAATAAAACCGGTGCAGTGTTATCTGGGTTAGAGCCCCTAATAACTATTTTTGTGGCATCTTATCAGGAAAATGGCTTCCATTAGATCTCAGAATTCCAGTTTAGGAAGGTCTCGAGGCATGACTCTGGTTTGGTTTTCGTTGTCAAATAAATATCTTGTTCTTTACCAAAATTAATTGAAAAATCATTAAAGCTGCATTTATTATTGCTATAAAAATAGGAATTTAACTGTCTACTTTACTTCATAGGTTCTGTCCCAAACATAGCAACAATGGAAAGAGCATTACAAATGTATCATGGATTTTACAGCAAGGATCACATGGCCCTGCATCTTTAGGCATTTAGGTTGTGGCCAGTTTATTGTTCCATCTAAGTGATCTTGAAGCAGCATAACCAAAGATGGACCTGAATGACGAGGCCAGAAAAATCCAGCCTGGCTCCTTCAGTTCTGAAAAGAAGAAACAAAATGCAGCTTTCAAATGAGGCCAGTAAGAGTCTCGGAAATGGGGTGCATGGTCTTATCTTCAGCTGTTTAATGGATCATGACCCGTACCTGCTTCATACCTCAGGAGCTATGTCAATTTTTCAAAATTTTTGAAGCTAAGGAAGTCAATTTTGTACACCTCTGGTTAACTGAGTGGTCATTGTTTTACCCGTTATAATTCTGCGGTATTATTGTTGATACTCATCCCCCAGGAATGTATGGAAAGAAGCAGAGATGGGCTGTCGTGTATGTGTGTATCATAGCCTTTATCAGGATGGGACTCGTCTCCGCCAAAAAAAAAAGTCCACTTCCTGCAAAACACACAACGTGCGCTGTCCGTGGTGCTGAAAGTCTTTAATCCCGGGTCCTGGGGTCAGTATTCCACCGGGTCATGGAATGGTGGGAGTTTGCGGGAAGGGTGGTTCATTTCCAAAACTGGATTGTTTTCAAAGATTTTGAAAAAAGGTTAAAGTCATGAAATCGCCAATCAATAGACAAGCACCTACCTTCCCCCTGTATCCCCCGAAATCGGTCTGTGAAATGTGTGTAAGACGTGGAACTGCACCATGGACATTAAAAGGTTTGGAATTCCTATTCTATAGTACTGCTAGATGTGAAAATAAAATGGTACAATATTATAGAAACAGCCCACAGAAATACAGTTCTCCTTTATATGTCCTTTATATTCATAACAAGGTAAAAATGGTAATAAAAGACCTGCAAACACAGTTCTACATCTAAAATGACACTGAACATTTCATTCAGTCTTTCTTGTGGACCACTTGTAGTGTTCTGCCTCACTTGTAGAGATGACACATTCTGTGACATAAAAATGTACCTTGCAGGCTGCCCGAATGTGTATGCTTAAATCCTTATATGAAAATCACTCTAAAAAGTCTCATATTGAAAAAAATGACATGCACTCCCTTCCACTTCCATGAATATAGAACAGTTTAACCTCACATGACTTTTTTCCGCATAGACAGATGGGTACTCGGATTAGACAGAAGTCGAGGAGTTCTTTACTAAATACACAACATGCTAGCTGCTCTGAATAAACGAAATTGAGTAACTTTTTCAGCAAATTTAAGCTAAAATGCGGCACCATTCACTGAAAACAGTGAATGACAGACAGACTGAAAACTTGGAACTAATATTTAAAAGCATAACTTAACATATTGATGCAGTGAAAATGGGGGGCAGCGTTTAACCTGTGACAACGCTCTCACTCGTTCCCCCTCCAGCCTTCTGTGTGTGTTTGTGTTTATGTAAAAACGTGCCATTAGGTGGACTGTTCTCTCTAAATGTGCAATAAAATGACATGTTCTTAGCTTTTAGCCTGTCTTGGTGAACCCTCATGTAGCCGTTAAATGGTCCAGCGGGCACAGTCCTTACCAGAGAATAGCGGGATTAAAAAAGCCCTTAATGAGGCGCTCAAATCTAAAAGCACAAAGGGATTTGTGGCCGGCACCCGAAGGAGTGGTGCTGAAGGTTCTGGACCTCATTAGAAATAGGAATGGTAAACAGACGATGACTCATCTTCTATTAATAAGACTGTACACATTATCTTATCTGTCATGAAAGCTTGGAGCGGAAACCAGATGGCAGGTTAGTGGATCAGCATCGTTTGTCAAAGTTACAGTGAGGTCAAGCTCTGAAAAGCTTGGAGCGTTTAGAGGAAAATATGTGCTTCATATTTAAGTAAGAGGTCATTAAGTGTGTAGAAGGTGCTATCGAGTTTCTACCAAAATATGTGCTCCGTTACTCAAGAACCAAATTTTCATTCAACAGACGTGCCACAAATATCAAGTGGATGAAACATATACTTTACATAAAGTTTTTACATAAGAAATGTTGTCTATTACATTTCAGTGCTATTTTTTATTATTTAATTTTGTACTAAAATGTGAAACATCATAAGACAATGAAAAGTTAAATCAGAAACACAACAGTAGGGTCAGCATTTTTCCTAGCAAGTTGACATCTTAAGTCAAATGATATATACGGGGGGGTTAAAGACACACTTCCATGAACAGGTATCAATGTTTTGGGGCAAATTCAAGATATCCAAATTAATTATAATTTGCAAAAGACCTAAAATTGCCAAAAGTAGAAAAATACTATAAGTAATAATGTGAGCATGTGACGTGAGCAGACTAGTAATGGCCATTACATATCCAGCTTGTCACATGCTGTGGTCACTTTCAGGAATGAGCTGGCAGTGCTGCAAACATTAGGGGAGACTTTAATGCAATGGGACATATCAATATATATTGCACTGGTGCCCTGAGGCCCTTGCATATTTCAGGGTCGGAGATTGAAAGTGGAATTCCCCAAACTTGTGAAAGGAATATATTTCTATTGGAAAAATGTAATTTAAAAGTACTTCTGACCTTCCAGTTAGTATAAACCAGAATGAACACATATACCAGTGAAATGGGTTCATTATGCCCTTTCTTGGACCTTGCGGTAAATGAAACATTCGATTCCACACCTGGATTCGTCTAGAACAGGATTTATTAAAACAAATCATTTAGGCATTATATTTTTGCTTGCTGTTGCCTTGTTTGCTATGCCTTTGCACACTATATTTGCTTTGACAAAAAGCTGCGGTAAGTGAAGCTCACAAAACACATCAACATGCACGTTATCTGGCAGCGGTGAGGTGATTTTGGAGGGTAGCACCGTTAAAATGCAACATCTGTGACGGGGGTGGGGGGAATTACTGTGGCCGAGCGCTTGCCCATTTTCACCGAACTATTTTATGTGAATGTGCGCAGGAGCTGTGAATGTACTGAGTGCCCCTCGTTAACCCTTTGATCACCAGCCCCTCAAAATATATTTGCTGACAAGCCAAGAAAATATTGCATTATTACAGCTCATAGGAAACCAGAGAGGAATTAATATTCAGTTCATTCAGAACTAGGTGTAAAGAATAAAAGATTGATTTATAAATCAGGGGTTGGTCAAAGTGTTTGATATTTGGGCTGCCATAGCAGTACTATTCCTGGTGATGTTCATGTGTGCGTGCAAGCAAACATACAAATACACACACACACACACACACACACAGCGTGAAAACAGCACAGATAACCATATGCCCAAACTGGCATTCTCTGCCTGCTGCCTGATTATCATGTGCCAGCATGACTGCAGATGTCAGGTTTAAATTCCTCTTGTGCTGCATCCCTACAGCAGTGATCAGCAGATCCCAGTCTCTGGAACAGTGTCAGCAGAACGTCTCCGTGGCCAAAGACCAACATGTTATTCATTTAACTAAATAATCACCTAACTGAGAAAAGTTTATACGCACATCAAATGCTCCATTGCTGAAAAGAGATTGAGTTGATTATTTGTTGAGATTTTTTTGTTTACTGTGTGTGTTTATTTATGCACATTTTTTATGTGTTTAATCAAACAGCTGCTATATCACACCAATTTAGCCTGAATGCGAGTCAGAATCATGTTTAGATCTGTTAAACTGACAGGAGCCAGTTCCGGACATTAAAAACCAGGCAGAAGACTTTTACATCCATAAGCAATTTATTAAAATGAAGGCGTGCCTTTTTAATTGTTATGTTGGAGAAGTCACTGAAATGCCGTAATTGTTTTTTTACAGAAAGACTAGGGACGAGGTGGCACTGTGCGGGCCCCGGATCAGTCCTTTGATGGCGTATTGATCACCCTGTGCGCTTTTAGAGCCATCAACACCCCCCCCCCCCGCCCCATCCACTGGTCGGTGAGTAATGGAGACTTCCTCAGCGGTAATTGCACGTGTGGTTTGCGGCAGATGGCCCCTTGACTGTGGAGAGGTGAGAGCAAGGGATCGTCCCAGGGAAGGGC
>JABFEB020000035.1:6275719-6294819 GCA_019775895.2 Stomatorhinus ivindoensis
TAAAATATATATGGAGTTGTTTTTACTGTTGCATCAGCTTAATTTAACTGTGAACAATTATCTGGTCTGTAATTAGGGCACCTTAGCCTGGGTTGACACTGAAGACGAGAGACTCTCTCTAGATGGAAGCACCGATGTTCATTTCAGCTACAAAAAATGATTTACCCACAATTTTGAAAAGGTGCCAATAATTTTGTCTGGCCCATTTTTGGACTTCTGTATGAAATGATGTGAAATTTGGCTTTTTACCTCTGTTTTTTGTGTTGATTCAATGCACATAAAGAAACTAAATATGTGTATAAAACATTTCTAATTACAAGAATTTTCTGGGAGAAATGGTCCATCTTCTGAACAAATTCCAGGGGTGCCGGTAATTTCGGCCATGACTGTACTTGTGAATCAGAATTTTTTATAACTAACAGTGACTTCCTGCAGCATTTTTTAAAATGATCGTGTGACTTGCAGGAATGAGATGCAAAAAATGATTATAACTTACGAAACATGTTCCAGAAGGCTGGGAGGTGCAGGATATTACATAAACATCACTTATCAGATGTGCAGTTGCATAAGCAGCAATAATGGATTAATTAAACAATATGGCTTTGCAAACGTTTAGCAGTAATTTATGATTCAAGGAACATCAGGTGCCAGTATGAGATTACAGGGATTTTAGTTTTTAAACTTAAAACTGCAATACTACTCTGAAACACACTCTGCTATAATTTGAACTAATTAAAGACATCAGTTCACCCAAGGATGAACCCAGGGTGCGCACTTCAGTGCCATTACAGGACAAGGTAGTGAAAGACTAACTCATACTGTTCCTTTAAACAGGCAAAACATCTTTTTTTGGCACTTTAGTGTCCTAGAGGGGTGAAGGAAATTATTTTTCTCCCATGGTAATCCATAATAAGGAATAGGTTCTGTGGAGTTACAGAATATTTTGCCTGAACTCTCTACATTCTCTTTATATCTGTATTGAATTATCACCATGGATTTAGCTAAAAACAGTCCAGGAGGTTTCTTCATTGTCTACTTTCAGTCGAGTTTTTGAGTGGTAATATGAAATATGTATATAATGGGAATGATTATACGAGTTTCAGTTCATCTTATACATCAGTCTAGTTAACAAGATCAATTATGACAGCATCAAAAGGAGCCAGATGAGGTGCTTCGGGCATCTATTTAGGATGTGTCCTAGACACCTCCCTGGGGTGCTGCTTCAACTCCAACCGGGGGGAGGCCCCAGGACAGACCCACGACATGCTGGAGAGATTACATCTCACTGCTGGCCTGAGAACGCCTTAGCATCCCTCCAGAGGAGCTGGCTGGAGAGAGGGAGGTCTGGACATCCCTGCTTAGACTGATAGCCCCACAACTTGGCCTTGGATAAGTAGTGGAGGGAGGGAGGGTTGGAGGAAGGAATGAAAGAAGAATGGAATGATGGATGGATGCCCATCCTGAGGTCTGTGGGGATCCCAGTGCAGTGATGGGGACAGTGTGGCCAGCAGGGAAGCCCATCCTGAGGTCTGTGGGGATCCCAGTGCAGTGATGGGGACACTGTGCCTCAAAAATGGTGCCGCCCTTCGGATGAGACTTAAATATGAGGTCTTGACTCTCTGAGGTCAAAAAAGGTCCCTGGGCACGTTTTAATAGGGGTGGCACGCCTGGCTAATTTGCCCACTGTGACCATTTCAAATCTGGCCTTCTAATCGTTCCCTGTATCTTACCGGTGAATTCTCTCTTGCCCCTTCACCAGCTTAGCTACTGTGCGATGAGTATACTGGTGCAGAATGGCTGCTGTTGTGGGTGGGTGGGTGTCAGGTGGGTGTTACACAGTGGTAGTGGGTTAAGTGGCTCTCTAATTATTATTATTATTATTATTATTATTATTATTAATTTTATTATTATTATTATTATTATTATTATTATTATTATTAAGAGATAAGCTGTTTTTTGCAGAAAATGAGAAGCACAATCAGAATGAAAAAGGCATGACTTAATGAAATAGGGAAAATGGATCTCTTTACAAACACAACACATTTTCCCTGATTAAAAACTTTCTCAACTAGTCAGTTCTCAGCCCCTTGATGTTATTAAAATGTAATTAAAAACGATAAAATGCTGGAAGCATCTGTCCCCAAGCTGTTCCCACTTTGGTGGCTGCCGTCTGTTTGTGAGTAAACACGGGATGAAACCCCCCAAGGTCGCTAACATCGTAATGCCCCATTAGCTAACGTCACTTTAATTCGATGTCAGGCAGTAGCCTCCTTCGCCATCTTGCCATACAGGGAAGTTCAGTGATGTCTTCTGGATGACACTCGTTTAATTTCTGTCCGTGGTCCTGGATTCTGTATTTATAACCGTTCACCATGATGAGTCCGATACTCAGCCAGTTGCTCTGTTTTGATTGATACCCAGATAGTTCTTTGGTGTTAATGTCTAGGTCTGCTTTTAATTCGTCGCCTGACTGAGAATACACACGTTCAGCTTTGATGGCAGTTTTGATCATGCAATCATAATAAACACAATTGTCGCATATAGTCAGAGGCAATACCTATGCAGCTCTATAGTTCCTATTTTGTTTCTATTTGCTTTTTCCTTTTTACTTTTAATGTATGCAGAGTCTTACGCTTGAAGTCAGGTACCGTGCCTTATGTCCCCCGTTCTCCCAGCCTGGTCAAACACGTCCTTATCCTGGTCAGTGGCCCAGTGCAGCACTTCGGAGTACGTCCAGCACTGATCATCTACCATCCTGCTGAACCAACAAAGATATTTCTTAAAGTAGTCAAGAGGATGTATGTTACCGTAAGTGGTCTTTGCTCTTGAATGTTCAATAGGATCATATTAAGGACAATTTTCAGGATGGTATAAAGGAAAAAAGGCAGACTTGGATTTTTTTTCCTGCCCCGCTGCCCTATCATCCCATTCCCTTTGTACCTCGTTTCCTGTCATTAGCTAAGAGGTTTACACCCATGTGATTCTCGTAGCTCTAATATACTCTGTTATGTTAATACAGCTGCATAATACATTTGGTCATCCTGTTGCCTAGCAAAGCTTCCTCCATTAATGTTGTTCAAATAGAACCACATTAAATCAGATTAATGCTATTTCCGTTCTCATAGTTGTGTTTTTTATATATGTACCTTTTTTTCCGTGCAAAGATATTCATTGACATTTATGTCACCGTGTAGGATAAATAGCCGCCCATCTTAGGGGACTGGGGAGGAAGAGGATCCGCAGCAACGACCAGGCAGATTTTACAGTGGTTATCACTCATCTCTGGCATTCGGACTCCAGCTGGCTGTACCGCCACACAGCATCAGTATTTGTTATAGGAGATAGTGCCCTGGCACGTGAGGCAGCCAAATACACCTGCTCTCTCCATCCACTGCTATATAATTTACTTTGCCACTGTCTAATGAGCAATAAGTACCATTGCTTATTTGAATCAAGTAAGACCAGACAGGGGACTGAGATAAATCTGGAGAATTTTCCTCTTTTGACCACAATTTTATTTGTGATTAATTGCCAGGTGGTTGGAAAGACCGCACATTTGAATAAATATCTCGGCATCATTTTTTGAATAAATATGGCGGCACAAAAGTTTATGCGTTAAATGCATGGAAATTCCACAGAATAACATACAGGCATTTAAAAAAACAGGCATGGAAGACTGTGATGCATCTTCACTTTGTTCGAAGGAGAGAATCAGACCTGCAGCAAGATGCACAAGGGAGACGTGGAGAAGAGGAAAAAACATAACAAACCGAAATAAATCCCACCTTATAAAGCTGGACTTCCTGCCAGCTCAAATGAGAACAGATGAAGAAAACTTTGGGCAGAATATTGAGCATCTGGCAGGTTACTTAGGAACAAGCCCACAATGTACTGGGAAAACCCATAAGATGAAGAAAGAACCTATTCAGTTTAAATTTAACTCAATTTAATATGAAAGGAAACAGGAAAACTGGGTCACTTGTGTGTCTTGATGTATTATGAACGTAAAAATAATGATGATTCTGTGGATGATGATGATAATGATAATTATAATAAGAAGTTCATAATTTTTGTTGTTATTTTATTTATAAGAATATTATTATTATTATTATTATTATTATTATTATTATTATTATTATTATGTTTAACAAAGCTTTTTTCATCTATTAAGTAGTGCGGAGAATGGCATGGATAAACAATTGCTTAATTGAGCATACCAGCTCCAGATCGATTAATTGACTGGCAAGGGCCGCATCTCCTGAGAGGAATTAGGCTGACTGCCGGCTGTGAGAAAGCCGAGAAAATGTTCTTGCTTGACAAACGAATCTTTCAGCGGCTTCTCATTACACGTGTGCCAGCCATTGAAGCCTGGGCCTGCCAGCGAGGACCTGGCGGTGGCCTTCATGCTGCCTTTGCTGCACTGGATAGCTGGGTCAGGACAGTGCTATTCAGGAACTGCCCAGAGATATTAGTTTACATCATAATAACATGCTAGAAATAAATAAGATACATATCTCATATCGTCCATTTCTGGGCAGGTAATAATTATGAAAATAAACTCTATATTCGGAATTTTAAAAAATGGAATTTCCCTGTCTTCGGTTAATTTGGAGGCAGAATGCATGGAGAAAATTGATCACAGACCAGAAAACTACATAAAAACAAGCCCGAAGTCACAGATATAAGTCACAGATAAAGTGGTACGATGGCACAGTGGGTGACACTGTCACCTCACACCCCCACGGATTGGGTGTCAAATTTTGCCCCCGTTCTGTGTGTCTGGAGTATGCATTTTCTCCCCAGGAACACTGCATTTCCCCTGCAGTCCAAAGACAAGCAGTGAGGTGAACACACTCCTAAATCGCCCACGGTGTGTGTGTCCTGTTATGGTCTGGTGCCCCATGTGGGGGGTGCCCCAGCTATGGGTGCAGTGCCTCAGCGCGTAGCTTCAACACCAAGCAGCGGGCAGATGGGTAAGTCATAGTTTCCCCTTTATTAGATACTGTTATCACCATTAAAATGCTACTTTTCGATAGATTTATCTTTCTGAATGTATACTTTGAATTTATCAATGAAAACAGCTATTTTAATCTATTTAGTTAAAGCAGAAATATATTACTTATGCTTGTACTGGAAAATTTACCAAAAATAGCATAACTTCTTCCCCCATATTAGCAGACAGAATTTACTGATTATTATTATTTGACTTAATTAATTTATTGATGTTATTTATTTTTGACATCCCTAGTAGCTCTTCAGAATTCTCATGAATAATTAATTTGCTCATTTAAATCACTTATTCATTTAATGAAATATTAAGACACAATTTGGTTTTTATAGTCTCTAATGAAGATGAATTATTTAATCACTGCAACTGTACTAGTCTACAATAAATCATACAATAAAAGGAAAGGTCACACAGTCAATTAGTCTGGAGTGAGTAACCTTGACCATGATAGCTTACCTCTGTAAACAAAGCAAAACCAAATGTTTTATGAATGAATGCCTATTCTTATGCTTGACAGCATGTGACAGCATTGTTCTACAGATCAGGTATGAAGTATGGCATAGAAGAATAAAATGCCAGAACTAGGTCTAATAGTATGGAGACAAACGTGTAATTTGGAATAACATGCATTTACAAGTATCGCTCATGATGAACTTTGAGCTATTGACTTCGGTAACACTTTAATTAAGGCCATGTTTTTAATAATTTATAAACTCATTCATAATACATAATAATGCATTCAGAAAGAATTATATAAACATGGCTATAAATATTTAGAAAAATGCATGACATGTTACAGCTATGTATATTATGCATTATGAATGCTTTATAAAGTTCTGATCTATAATGCACTATAGATGCATTTATAATGCATAATTATGGTAGGCATAAGCATTAAGGATGCTTTGAATTGTATTATAGAGGTATTTATAATGCATTGTACTGTAGATGAGAGCTTCATAAGGCAGTCACAATGCATTATAAAAATGTTATAATATGGCTATAATGTGTTATGGCTTTTTATAAATGTTTATAGCCATGTTTATAATGCTTTATGAATGCATTATAATGTATTTTGAATGTGTTTATAAATTACTAAAAACATGGCCTTAAGTAAAGTGTTACCTTGACTTCTCATGTCTGATGTTTCTTAAAGAATTCAAGATTCAGTAAGCAGTGTAATACCTTATATAATTTTTTTCTTTATTTTGAAAAATTTTATAGTCAGCTATATCTAACGCTATGCAGAAAGCTTATACCACATTATGGTACACCCTAGGTATTCTGTTTCCAGTTCAGTACATCCTTTATAATATACATCCGTTACTGTATTGCTTTTTTAAATCAAAAGACTATACTACAGGATTCTTGAAAGAATTTGAACTTGATTTTCAACTGATCTCCATTATAACATCCTATCATAAGCAGAGTGGACATAAAATGGGCTGAATCGTGTAGAAATTGAAAAAGCGGTTACATGAAGAGAGATGAGGAGGAGGACATGTCCATAATGCCATTAAATTATACACAGTAAGATGTGTGAAATCTCAAAGCATGCATTATCATTGACTGTTCAGTGATGGACCACTAAGTCGTCCAGGAATGGCAGATCAAGATAAGCTGTTAGATGATAGATGGGCAGATGACGGATGGATGAGTCAATGGATAGATGGATCAATGGATGGATAGATAGTTTAAAATGAGTTTTCACGTAGTATTTTACTCTGCTCAAAACACAATTTGGAAGGAAGACAGCAGAAAATTTCACAGATACATATACAAGTGACGCATATGAGCTTCTCAAAATGCTGCTCTGCCCAGGGCCACAGTGGTTGGTGCTTTTTCCTGCTCGTCCATCATGATTGGCAGAGAAGGCTTTTTGGGATCTTTGGTTGGCAAGCTGCCCACAAACCGCAGTTGTGTAATCAGTCACAGCAGGGGATACCCAGTGGCTATACTGCTTTGTAGTATTCAGTCCATGAAGCTGTAGGTTCATTTGTCTATCAGAAAGTACAATGTTCCCACAAAAGGAAATCAGTTGGTTTCTGTTGGATTTTATATGGCCCCTTAAAATAGCTGTAGTGACCCCCCGCAAACCAGATGTACCTGGAAATAAATGGATACAGCCTCCAGTTGTCTCAGGGGTTGAGTTGGATTATTTGTATTGATTAGTTCCCCAGTCTCATGTTCCTATCCCAGGAGATCATCCCCACTTCCCACTGTGATGCATCAGTCTTTCAATTGTTTATTTTATATTTTATTTTACTTTATTTTTTAAATGTAAGCCAAGGTCCTTCTTTGATATTTTTATTTCTACAGATCTGTTTCTTCCATGTTAGCTTAACCTCAGCCAAGACCCCTCTATCTCTGAAATTGCAAAACACTGTCAGTAGATTTGGCAACATGGTTCTGTCTAGAAACCACAGATAGCCTCAGACTCGTGTTTCTATATGCTGAGATGAGTTGACACGGACACACTTCTACAATAAGTAAACTGTAATAAGCCAAGTGATTTTCAAGGGCTGAAAATGAAAGACAATGCTGCTAAAACAGTTACTTAACACATTTTATGTTTTTCTTAATTTTGTCTCAGACCAACAATTTTCCCTCACAGAATGTCGTTTTAGAAGTAGTTCTTTTTTTCTTCACTCACAGAAATCTGCAGCCTGCTGCTTATTGATGTTTTTGTGTCACTCAACCACAACGAGAGATAAATTGCTTAGCTGAAACTCCAAGAGCGAGAGTTGGAATTGGAAAGAGGTGGTGACAACGGACGAGAATGCGCACGGACAATTCCTGGATGAGGAAAGTTCCACCAAAATAAACGTGTCATGGGGGAAATAAGTGAATCACCTTGAGCACCATCTGTCACATTTATTTCTCTCTTTTTTTCGTTTTTCAAATCCCAGCAAAACAGCATATATCGAACAACACTTTGGACTATCAGTCTGTGTATGTAAAACATGCAGACGCAGCACCGTGCCTCAACAGGCATGCTTGTTGGCCCAAAACTTCACATTTCTTGCTTTAAATCCAGTTCAGACTATGAGCTCTGCACAGCTCTAATTGTGTCTATGTATTAATGACATTTAATTAGATAAAAACACTTAATGGGCTGATATATATGAATTTTTTGCTGTTGTTGAAAATAAATTAGAATTACATATTAGGCATAAAAGTGTACAACTGCATGTAAATTCCAATTTTGTTGGACTTAGCTAGAAGACTTTGGAAATGCTGTATCTTACCTGTAGAATCTAACATGCATAGCTAGAAATATTGTAAGACCATGAGTAATACAGAGAAGAATATTAAGAAGCTTTTCTTCTTCCGAGACTAATCTAATTTTTAAAAATGTTTGCACAATATCATTTTGTTTGTATCACTCGAGGAATTATACCACACGTCATTCATTCTCTTACAGGTAAACTATTAGCTACTAATCAGTTTTTACGAATAGTGTAGATATACTGCCCTCATTGAATATATGTATTTCCCGTCGTATTGCTTTTGAGAAAATGAAAATTGATGATAGTTTTAGCTCTCTGTTTCGGCCATGGGCCTTGGACTATGACTGGTTTAGGAGCCCATGTCATGTCCCTTGACAGGCTATATAACGATCCAATTGAGCCTCCTTGTCCCGGCCCGCCAAACATCAAGGAACTTTGAGGTCTGTTTGACAGCAGCACTCTGCTGCTCTCCCGGGGACAATCGCATTTCATTGCTCCCAGTCTTCAGTCATGACAAACCCTGCCACTGTATGAGGCTGCTCGCTCCTCAGTAACAGCTCAGAGGCACTGAAAGAGGCTGCTCGCTCCTCAGTAACAGCTAAGAGGCACTGAAAGAGGCTGCTCGCTCCTCAGTAACAGCTCAGAGGCACTGAAAGAGGCTGCTCGCTCCTCAGTAACAGCTCAGAGGCACCGGATGGCAAATAGGTGATGAATAGCTTTGTTATTGACTAAAGTTGGCTTTAATTTGTGGTGTTTAGAAAACCATTCAGGTAGTCTTCAAAGTATCAGTACTAAAAAAGGTGGTTGCTTTATTTTACATTCAATATCACACCTTAGTCCGACACCAAGCAGGAGATGCTAAAGTTTTAATCATAATGGCATTTTATATATGATTCATACAAATGACACCTGTTCTAAGATTATCACAGCAAAGACGGGGACTTGATTTCTGCAGAGAAAGAAGTCTACTTCAATTACTAAACTTTTGCCAGATGGCTGGATTGTATAAAAATATGAATGGTATCAAATGAACTTTAACTTAAATTTAACTGCCTCATTATTGTCTTGTTTTCCAGTGCTGCTGGCTATTTGGATTCCACAGCTCATTTTTACAAGCACATGACATCAGCTTAAGTAAACACATTACATTGCAAATGGCAAGTCAGATTTAATCAACTTCCCCTCAGATAACGTTTGTCATCCACTGCTTGAATTCTGCGAGCTGTTTGTTGGAAATAAAAGGTAGTTGAACAATAATGATTGTTTGCACAGTGAGTCCGGAGTCTAACTCATTCTCTGCCTCACTGCCCTTGTGTGTGTGTGTGTGTGTGTGTGTGTGTGTGTTCTATCACAGAACGAAATCCATACTGTATTACAACACCCAACTGAAGTGACGGGCCAGCGGTAGCCAATCTCCCTGCCTGTAAGACCCACCCAAGTCAAGAACATTTATTTCTACATAAATGGCAAAAAATTAAGATAGCCTTCGTTTGCAAGTAAATCGACATTCCTGGTAATGGACTGATAAGGTGCTATTCTATACACATTTCTTTAATGGGTAACTGTTTATGATTTTTTAAAGATTACAGTAGTTCATTCGGTTCATGAACAATTTCGAATTCTTTCCCTTACTGACCATGTTATAGCTAAAACCATAGAATTAAGAGAATGTGTTTTGATGCATTGGCTTCCGTAACCGATTGCTTATATCTGAATCGAATAGAAACACACTGCACGGGATTCGAAATAAAAAATCTCATTCTTGCACCTAAAAATCTACTGTAGAAAGACTGGCTTTTTTATGCTTTTGGTTGGCTTGCACAGAGGTTGATCTGTATGCCGCGTGCGCTGATATAGGTGCTGCAGTGTTTACAGCTGTAATGTAATGAAATCACATGGTATCACATTGGGCATTCCATTCAAGCGAGATTATGCTAATATAAGGGATTTTATTGGTCTGGTTAAAAGCCAAGTTATTACTCTTAATAGAGCTGATTTGCCATTAAAATTGAGCATGTTGGTGAGTCTGTAACTTACTATGTAGCTGTGTGTCGGAGGGGTGATGACCTACAATTTAAAACAGAACAAGCCTTTGAGCAAAGCATCTATTGGCCTCTGTCATTTCTTGTGTACTGCATGCTTTTTTTACTATTATGAACATAGCAAGTGGAGTAATGTCAAGCTATTAATTGCAGAGCAGCCATTGCAGAGGTCTTTGCACTTTTCTGGATTTTTCTACCTGCATTTCTTCCTTTTCAGGTTTCCTCATGAACAATCGAAATACCAGGGATCCAAAATTCATTAGTTATGAATATTCAGCATGGAAACCTTGTACGATAACAACAGCAGGCCTTTATAAAATATTATCAACAATAAGAAAGTTGCGCAGGGCTGAATCGCAGTACAGTTATAGTTTAATACCGAGCTTTGCATCGCTGTGGGAGTGAAGGTTGGAGCCAAGGGAGGTGTCTCAGCTAGTCTGCCAGGCACCCACGGCCCGTACCGGCTCGTCCAATCAGCGACCGCCGTCTCACTCACCACGACATTGCTGGCAGAGCATAAAGGCAGGCGGCCGTTTTGTCAGACGGATGCCATGGACGGGGGGGACACCCTGTCCCAGGGGTGGTGCCGAGCGAGGGGGCAGCGCAGAAGGGTGACTTTGATGCTGACATGGACTCAACAGTTTGGGGGCGCAATAAAAATATCATCCGCTTAAATCTTGTCATGTTGTCATGTCATGTGACATATGCTGGCCATAAATAGTTATGTTCTGCACACAGGCAGTGTGGGTATGTATATGTTTTTCAGTTCACAATATTCTTGCAACATCCTGTGCAGAACTTCCTCGATACACGCTCAAACTAACACCGATTCTCAGATTATCCATGGGTTGATGTTCTTTCTTGTTACTTCCTCTTACTCTCCTTATATGAACTGATTTGGAAATTGCTTGTGGTACAAATGGTGGATAAATGACTTGATTCATATGTCAAGGCAAATGGGCAGAAGGTACAGGGCGTTTTTGGAGGCTGGTGCTTCTTATTCGCCGGGGATCTTGACATGAAGAACAACGTGTGGCAGGGTAGTGTAGAGAGGGGTTCATTAGGCAAACACACACTGCGAGCAAAGCTACTTTAGCAACAATGGGTTTCGCCTCGTTCGCGAAATCAGGAGTGCGCGATGTTGCTGTGAGTTATGCGGCTATCCTTTTGTTTTGCTGATTTTTGTTTCTATTTTGATTTTTTTCAGCTTTAACTCAGCTGTGAATCTGCACAAAACTGTAACTACCTACCTAGTTTGCCGAAATGTTAGCTGCACAAATGTATATCTCTAGGCAGAACATAAAAGTATTTTACAATATTTAATATTATTATTAGTAGTAGCAGTAGTAAGAGGAGTAGTATTAAAATAAATAAGAAAATATATAAAATATCACTGCTTACAGTGTGTGCATCAAGTGGCACTGATTTCTGTTTTTTATTTGTGTGCTAAGGACTTAACTAGTCCCTTTGGCAAGTCAACATGCTCAAAATGTAGGCATTAATAATTGAGTGATAATGAATACAAAAGAGCACTCCACAGCTATATATCAGCCACTGACAAGTGGTTTGGTGTCATATATTAAGATTCCATTATGGTGAGTTTCTCCCGAGAACTCCCAGTGAGATCGCTGTCCTTCACAGGATCGTTATTCCGGAGTGCCCAACGCCTCAGTGATTTCAGGCATCATCAGAGTCCAGTCAGCTCCTCCAAGAATCGCTGTGCTTTTTTTCTAATACAGCCATCTATCCAGCATGAGGTATTCCACATGTAAAGCATTGTTTAAGACAAGCAGTTTTTAATAAATGAAGAAATGGGAGATCTTATCCTGAACAGATGGAATGCCGTGTCTTCAGGGCCAGAATCGTAGACGTGTAACTCAATGATGGGCATAGAACTCGAGCACTAAGCAGATTCCAACCGTGAAGGCAAACTGAAATTACAGAAAACACTAACAGGCAAAACAAATTATGAACTTTTCAAAAAGCAGTGAATATCACTGCAAGAATAAACTTTATTTGCGCCATGGAATTTATTCTGTATTGGTGTTACACTATTTCATGAGAGTGAAACACCTAATCAGTTGATTAATGAGCTAGGAGTTAGGAGGTGAAATCCATTTCTTATTAAAAAGACTGATTTCTTCAGAAAAAAAAATGCGGCAAAACAATTAAAGTGAAAAGCTACGGAGCCCCTGAAATCCCATAGTGTTTTTTTTTTTTTTTTTATCTTGTGCGCTCAAGATAGTTACAATCCGTATGAATGGTCGCGACAGAGGTGAAGCGACATGAACAATACTTTTTTTTTTCGGTCCTTATCGATAATCATAATAATACACTATGATAAACAGGTACAGTAAATACATCATTACTGACACATGTTTATTGTATTTATTGAACCTGTTTATACCTGTTTTACTATGATTAATGATAGAAAAAGAAAAAAGTATTGTTCATGGCGCTTCACCTCAGGCGACCATTCATACAGACCGTAACTCAGCCTTAATGCCAAAGGAGTGCGTAGCAGCGTTGCAGTTACTCCTTCGAGTAATATTAATTGCAAGGCTACTCTATCTTATTATATTGTCCCCTGATGCCAGCAATGTTTTTTTCCAACATCAAACACACAACAACTCGTCTATCTAATTATGTCAATGAAATCATTTTTGAGAAATCAGTAAACTTGAAAATTGCAAATGCAGCTTAACCTAGAGGTCTAGCAAACGTAGTACGCCAGCTATACACAGCTAAGCTTTTCTTTACAAATATTAATTTGTGCACGCAAGATAAAAAAAAGCTATGGGACTTCGGGGGCTCCGTAAAAAGCAGTAACGCATAGAAATTATTAATTATAAATATCTGGAAGTGGCACCAAAGCAAACTGAAAATGATTATACTCAAGAACAAAGTGAATTAGATTTACAAGAGCGATGTCTGGGAGGTCGGACCTGCTTAGGAAAGCTAATCTTGTTCCCGAGTGCTGGAGAGAAACAAACATCTCAATTTCAGCATGAGAACAAGTTTAACTCTGCAAGTGCTGCTAGGGTACTGAGCACCGGGGGAATGTATATACCTTAATGCACATAAGAGAGAAGAGAAGTATAATCATTTATTATTTAAATGCAGCATGCGTGCTTATGGTCTGCAGTTTGTCTGGATGCTGACTATACTTACATAAATAGAGGGCAGCTAAGTAAATGGCATGTCCCTGGAATTGGACCCCTGGATTTTTTCCCCTGTACTTTGGTTCCTCTTCTTTTTCTTCTGGTATCCCCCCCCCCCCCCCCCGACCCCCGTGTCATTCACCATCCTGTATTAATGATCTAATAATGGATTGGTGACCGTGTTTTCAAAAGTTATATATAAAAACAAATTGCATTGAATGGTAAAATGAATGAGTAAGTAAATAAATATGAAAAACTGAGCAAGCCTGCAATTTCTATATTTAAATAGATTCCATGTTCCTGAGTCTGTCCTTGCCTATCTCCCAGGCTGACATCACCCTTGGCTTATTTTGGCAGGTGCCAGTCCATCCAGTCGTAACAGAGTCCGGGTGATACTGGGATGAACTTCATTAACGCTAGAGGAGGAAATTAGCGTGAATACAAAGGCAATATGAAACACGCACGACTGCAATTAAAGGATGAAGCACAAGCAAAACAGCATCAGAAGGGGAAATGTTAATGCGTGTTAATGCGTGTGCATAAGCACTCTTGCAGAAGCATACGCAGACAGAGATGGGGAATGTCATTTAATTACAGTGAAGGGCAGAAGAGGAGTTTGCAAGCAAAGAAAAGCAAGTACAAAAATAAAGAAGGCAAACAGATAAAATAAAACAATATAAACAGGTAGGCAAATGTAGTAAAAAAAAAGAGAAAAAATCATGTTAGCAGAGTTACTGCCATGAAATATATTTGCGATTAATGGACTGAAACAGAACAACAGTCCAATTTATACTATTTTTGGGAATCAGGGGCTGGTGGAACTAATCTGCATATAAAAACCCTGGTCACCTGACTCTGCCTCCTTCGACCAGCCCCCAGAAAAGCATTCAGAGTATGAAGGCTGGTGAATATGTGCTCTGGGGTTTCTCTGCAGTGATTATGCAGACTTGTTCCTAAGGCCGTAATATACAGAACTCTGTAATCTCAGTCGGTAAGCCGCCGCACAGTTTGTTGTGGGTGCAGTTTATTTTTAAGTTCCAGTGCTGATTTTATGTGAGTTTATTGGCACGCTCACAAAACACATCTGTATGATGTAAATCCTAAGTGGAGAGCTAAGATTAAAATTAAGATGGACTTTATTGATCCCGGGGGGGGGGAATTCTGACACGTGCAGCAGCGAGAATGTAGATTCGGTGCCAATCAGACACGGTGTAAAGACTGTAGAGAAAGTGCAGACAAGTTAACGCGGTGCAGACAAATATAAAATGTGTACATTACTCAAAAAAAAAAAACAAAAAAACAGAAAAACAGAATATTGCAATACATGTATGATATGTATGACATGAGGTATATGTAATAGCTGAGACGTCTAAGCACTTATATAAGTCACTCTGGCTAATGCTGTCTGCCAAATTCCCTCAATGTAAACTGCAATTTTGAAAGACGTCATAGTGACTTAGTGGATAATGTTGTTGTTTGCACCAGTAGGGCTGCTGGTGTGAATCCCACCTCAGCTCATTGTGTGAAGCTTGCATATTCTTTCCTTCAAGTGTTTCAAAAATGTATCTTTAAAGTGCCCTATAACGAACTGGCGTCCCAGTTGGGCTGTTTACCTGTCCGGAATATGGAATCCCGGTCGGGCTGTTTACCTGCCCAGAATAGGCTCTAGCCCCCTCCATGTCCTCGATGAGATTGGAAGATTTAATATTGTATAATTTTCGATCTACATAGCTGGACGTTTAGTCTAACAACGAAAGCAACAAATCAGGCACCTCAATCTCTCACAATAGATAAATCTGCATTTTTATACATGCTTTTACGCATTTTCACCTTGAAATTATATGAGTGCGATTGAGGAATCCTAGAAGCGGCCTGGAGCAGGTGTGGAGGTTAATGGCTTTGCAGCTTTGCTGTGATACCTTCTGATGGTCCTTGTAGGTTGTCTTTTTTTTGGTCACAGGGGAAACAGAGTTGATCAAGTTGCCACATCCTGCAAACCATTTGGCGCTAATGGAAATCATCGTTGGCCTGCCACTTCAATTTACACCATGGTCTCCAGGAGTAATTTAAGCCTGCAGGACGAGGGCAGATCCCCATTTTCTAGGCTAGTCCACCTCAGATAATACCTCCCTGTTACACGTGATCATTAGGTATGAGATGTTGTAGAGAGAAACATTGGTCATATTGTCCTCCTGTTTCTGCACTTGTTTCAGACTCATCATCATCCTCAGCAGCACTTTGACAAGGATGCCATTATTTGGGGGGCGATTGAACAATAATAAGGCAAGTGCTCTAATCTATTTTCTGATGTAGCACCAGGACAAACTAAGATGTATAGACTGGAATATATGGGAACTGGGCTTGTATTCTCAGTGGATGGGTCTTTCATGCATGTATCATTGGTCAAGTCAAGTCAAGCTTTATTGTCATTTCAAAATATGCAGTCATGCAGTGAAATGAATTTTCATCTCTCCAAGACTTAAAAACGACGTTACACAGAACCTAACAAACTGGTCACGCAAGAAAATAATGCATAAATAAATAAATATGCTCTACAAAGTGCCACTTTCGACTAAGGCCGTGCGACAGTTTGCTTGTTCATTATCACAGTCAAGAAATGTTTGTGTAAACAGCAGGCAGTGAGAGAACAGTGGTAAAAAGTAATGTATTAAGCAGGGTCTGAGGCAGTGCTTCTGCTGTTATGTGCAACTGATGCATAAAGTCAAGGACGTGAGGAGGGGAAGCAGGGTCTGTAGCACCCGGCCTGTTTTGTCCTTCATGCCATGGAACATCCCATGGAACATCCCATGGAACGTGACTCCCATTCAGGTCCTGAGTGCTCCATTCCCATTACTGACATTCACCTCAAATTTAAGAACCCCCTACCCCAGTCTGCCCCATCGGTAAAATTTATGAAGGAGGGACACCCCCTGCGTTACCGTGACCAGTGCAGCCAGTAATGGGACCTCCTGTCTTCCGTCGACTCCTCCTGTCTTTCCCAGTAATAATATGGGCCAACTTATCAGATAGATGCATACATTTTGCTCATCTCTGTCATATCAGAGACCTGTGCAGCTGCCTTCAGAAGATAATGATTTGTAGTTTGTCACTTATTTGAAATAGATTCACCGTGTCCAACATGCCCCTGAGAGCAGCCACTGAAACTCATCAGTTCCGGGAGCGAGACTTTAACGTCTGGCTTCCATACTTGTTCCTGACTTACCAGGTCAAGTTATGATGTGGCACATTGGAGGGTCGGGCGTTTCTTGGGCCTGTCGGCTCAACATCTTTCGCAAAGCCCACAGTTTAAATGTAAATTTCTGGTGCCGTCGATGGTTAGCTCAGTCATGTGACAGCTACCCATTATTTTCCCCGCTAGCGATGGGGTGGGTACCTGATCCGCGGATAATAAGATCCACTCTGTCACTCTCTGAGGTCTGTCACCAGCAATTAATTCAAAATATCGTCCAGGGCCTATTTTGGGAACAGGGACCGTAGAATGCTTTTTCCTTGCCACACAGAGTGCTATTTTCTGTAATAATACGGCAGTGTGGTTTCACTATGAATTATGAAATCGCAAGTCTGAACTGTCAGTGGAGTTAGAGAAGATCGGGCAAAGGTGCCTTCCTGCTAAATAGGAGAATCAAATGTTTTATTTAAAAATGTATGATACTCAGCAAGAAATACATGTGACAACCGCTTACTAACCAAAATGCCCCACTTTGAGATAGGTAACTTAGGTGTTTTTCCACATCATTTGTTTGTGTGTCTGTTTCTTAGGTGTTATTGTAGTATTAGGTGTTATCTTTTTACTTAAAAAAGTAAAATAACTAATAATCACCATGTCTGTGTTTTCCAACCCGGTCTTTAGGGACCCAAAGACAGTCCACATTATTGCTCCTTCTCTGCTCCCTCCCAGACAGTCCACATTTTTGCTCCTTCTCTGCTCCCTCCCAGACAGTCCTCATTTTTGCTCCTTCTCAGCTCCCTCCCAGTGAGTCCACATTTTTGCTCCTTCTCAGCTCCCACCCAGCCAGTCCTCATTTTTGCTCCTTCTCAGCTCCCTCCCAGCCAGTCCTCATTTTTGCTCCTTCTCAGCTCCCTCCCAGCGAGTCCACATTTTTGCTCCTTCTCAGCTCCCTCCCAGCCAGTCCACATTTTTGCTCCTTCTCAGCTCCCTCCCAGCCAGTCCACATTGTTGCTCCTTCTCAGCTCCCTCTCAGCCAGTCCACATTGTTGCTCCTTCTCTGCTCCCTTCCAGCCAGTCCACATTGCTGCTCCCTACCAAGGACCGGGTTGAGAAATGCTGCACTACGTCACATCTTGTTAGTTTTTTCATATTGTAAGATGGACTAATTAAAAATCAGATTTTGGTGCTTGTGCTACAGATATTCTCACATAAGCTATTGATGGGGCTGTAAGCTTTTCAAAAATAACTCAGACAAATACATCTGCCCTTATTGGCAGTGGTGACAGCGTGACCTGGGATGGATCAGGGAGGGAATCGAGGGCTTCTGTCAGACTTGATGCTGCCCTTTTTTACATCATGCATATTGCAGAGTCTTGCATTCGCTCTCTCTCCATGTGCCGTTCAGATAATTACCAGATGGATTTGCTCATCTTCACACCTATGACACATGGTGAGATCACAGGCCAAACTGAGCTCTATAAAAGCCAGCAAAGTGGGGTCAGGTGTGTGTTTTCCTGCGGCTGGAGAAATTTGAGTGTTTTTCAGGAAAATATGCAGTTTCATGAGTGAAAGATGAACCTGAGAAGTTGTTCTTCATGCTGGAAAATCGGCTTCAGTGCTGCTGGAGATGCATGTTAAAATTAAACATTTAAGCTGCAAAAATAAAACAAAGTAAAGCGGACCATGGGGGATACAATAGCCTTTTTATTACACACAATTAAGCAATAAAATAAAATAAAATAAAAACGTAAATAAAGCAATCTGCTCAACTCCTCTAGATAAAAAAGATATAATGTAGCACTGGACTTGTTATGCTCTTTGTCATTATCATGAAATTCCAGTGACATTTCCAGTGTGTTAATAACTGTGACACCCCTCTGCTACTGTGCCTTGCACAAGCACTGCCCTGTCCCTGCAGTCAGACTGCTGCTTATTGCTTCCATAGCAGCTGAGCAGAAGAATGACCTCCAGGCACGGCACTTCAGTCTAAAGGCTGGTCTCATTTCCGGACGGATGAGGCTGCAATCCAACATTATGATCACTACAGTCAGCAACTAACAAATCAATATCCCAGTTGTTGTGTCTCAGTTGAGAATGTCACGAATGGGGATTGCTTCTTCGAGGTGTTAGTACGCATCATTCTACTCTCTCTCCAGCCATCTCTAGAACATCTGGACTTTTATTCCCAGGCCAATCCATTGTGTCCACGGTGGGAAAGTACACAAATGTAACCCTTTGGCTGAGTTTAACTGAAAGGTCAGGTTCACTGGGGAATTCCTTGGAAGTGCTACACACACTTGGCCAATAAACCTGATTCTGATTTACTGGGTAATTGTAGGACAATGCAAAGTGACGTATGAGTGAGGCAAATAGCACATTACAAATATACAGATGTCAGGGAGTGAACTGGGAATAAGTGCAGTCAGGCTGAGCTCCCAGTAAAGGCCCAGTTACTAGTGTAAGCAACAT
>JABFEB020000035.1:6319921-6333064 GCA_019775895.2 Stomatorhinus ivindoensis
TCAGGTCTTCTCTGGTAGTGATTCGGTGGGAGCCTGACAGTACAGCGCTATGTCAGTGACATCCTGCTTCCGCATGTTTTACCTCTCCTGAGACAGCACCCTGGTACAGTCTTTCACCAAGACAACACCTGTCAACATATGGCATGTGTGTCTACGGACTGCCTGCATCATGCTGAGGTCCTCACCTGACCGGCCAGTTCCCCTGATCTTTCCCCAATCAAACATGTGTTGGATCAACTTGGACATCAACTTGGTGTTCCTCTGCCCCGGGTGTCCCCCTGTCCCACATGTTCCTCTGCCCTGGGTGTCCCCCTGTCCCAGGTGTCCCTCTGTCCCGGGTGTCCCTCTGCCCTGGGTGTCCCCCTGTCCCAGGTGTCCCTCTGTCCCGGGTGTCCCTCTGCCCTGGGTGTCCCCCTGTCCCAGGTGTCCCTCTGCCCTGGGTGTCCCCCTGTCCCTGGGATCGCTCTGCCCCGGGTGTCCCCCTGCGCTGCAGTGCCCCCCTGCCTTGTGACTCATGCTTCCTGGAATAGGCTCCAAGCCCCCCTGCCATCCTGTACCAGTTGGAAGATGGATGTATTTAACACATTACCTGTCATAAATTACAGGGATTGCATTATGTGCGATCAATTATTCCTTCATTTCCATTTCACCTTCGCCGGTGCCTTCTCTTGCTCGCAGAGGTTTAAAAGTTTAATTCTTTTTGTCCCCTGCATTTTTGCCATGTTTTCTGAGAGGTTTGTCAGAATAATTAGAGATGAGTGACTACTGCAGATTCTGTTCCAGTGGCAGAGTAACATGTGAGATATTGTTGGTTTGCATCTGTATTAAATTGTTTCCCGTATGCACGTTCCCCCCACTTCTTTTTATGGGTCTTTTGGGACCTGAGCGGCATTGTGCATCCATGTAGCACAAATATTCATAACTGCCTTGAAAGAAAATAGCAGCAGCTTCCCGCTGCAGTGGATGTCATGTCATGGCAGAGGCCTGCGATGAGGCGTGGACAATCGAAGCGGCATGGGCAAAACAGCTATTCTGTCTATTCAGCCCTCATAATGAAATCCTGTCTTCCTTCTCCAAAGGGAGATTTCATTCAGCTTAAATGCGTGGCTCTTTGTTCTGTGTTCAGGCAGCCCGTCACGATCTGAACCTGAAAATTGTTTGGGAGAAACTCTCTCTCCATGTCTGTTTGCTCACATTTGTATTGGTTGGCTTGTCCATGTCTCCTGTCTAATTAACTTCCTTTGCATGCCGGAGAAGACAGCACACTTAAGTAGATGTTCTAATTTGTAGCGTCCGTGGGATTTTTTTTTGATTCACTTTGTCGTCCATTTTGCCGCAGTTGGCTTCGCGATTATTGTTGCCTGTGGAACATTCTGCCCTGGTGTCAATTTATGGCTTCTCCTTCCATCATTCCCTCTCTTCCATACAAACATTCACTTCTACTTCTCTCTTTGCTTAGGTTAAAAAAAATGAGTCTTGCAGCTGAACGTAATTGATCTTTAGTCACTCAGACTTCCTTTGAAAGGTTAATTGCTTGCAGAATCATCTTAGATCCAATGAATCAGAATGTAAGACGATGTGGCTGCAGATACACGAACTGTTACCTTGAAAAAAAACAGTATGCATGTACTTATTTATTTTTCACGCCCATGAAAGACTTTATGCAAATGCACTACAGGGTCACTGGAAAGGCATGCGGTCTTCAAAGAGAAAAAATACCATACGCAAAGAGAGCTGCAGGCATTAGGGTTGCGATTTCTCCATACTGCTTATGGCTTTGCACAGGCCCTGTGATGAAGGGTTCATGCTAAAAAATAACCCACAGCGGACAAAATTCTGACCACAGCATCGAAACACGGGAGTTGCCTTTCAAAAAAAAAAAAAAAATTATATTAAGGATAATGTCAGGCTAACTGATCTACGTCTTTGCCAGTGTTTCCACCCATCCCTTATAATACTGGATTGGCAACCTATTACCAACAATGGCAAGATGCTTTTGAGGTTGAGGGTGCGAGAGGACCAGCCCTGTTTGCCCGAACAATGCCCAGTGTCCACTTTTTTCTGAGTGGCCCTTTTCAATCACCGACAATCATGCGGACTTTACCGAGGAACCCCCCCCCCCGCCTCCCCCCACCACTACCACCTGGATGACCACCTGGCTCTCGAAAATTCTCTGCACGACACGCTGAAATTAATAATGATAATGGTAGGGGTGGTCGAGGTTGTCCACATACATCAGCGGGGACCACAGGTAACTATATGGCCCCCATGCGTGAATTTCACAGGCCGTCAGCAAGCGGTAGGCCGGGGGGAGAAGTGGGGTGGTGACTGCTGGAAGGTCATGAGAAGGTAGAGCTACACACCGCTGCTGCTTACAGCTGCGGGTCACAGCTGGCAGGGAGGAGGCCGTCATCATTGAGGTCTACACCACGGGGGCTCCAGGTTGCAGGGAAGGCGTGAGCCAACAAGAGAGTCAAGGTCCGGGAGTGCAAGGCCACACAGAGCAGGGGGCGGCATAGTCAGGGACGGATTATGGGTTGTGTGGGCCCCTGGGCAAAACGTTCGCGAGCCCCCCCACCACCACCAGCACCACCACCACAACCACCACAATTAAAGGGCCCTTGGCAGCCAAACGCCCTCTGTTTCCATCAGAGGCCCTATAGGGTCAGGGGCCCTTGTAGGCAGAGGATCAAAGAATGTAGGCCCTCTAAAATAGACAAACGAAAATACATTATTGATAAGCGTTGCAAATTGTTTTGGCAGCGGCCCCCCTGGCCCGGTCCGTAATCCGTCCCTGGGCATAGTGTGTCACGTGCCCCTGCTGTCACTCGTGGGGTATGGGCGGCACAGTGGTGTGATACAGGGTAAAGCTACAGGACACAGAGTGAAGCTAGTGCCAGTTTCTCTGTTTTTGATTAAATGCACCTCAAGTGCAAAGGCTATTCCAACAGGAAATACCCGAGAGACTTAGCAAGTTACCTTTTCGTGTTTGTGTATGTAGTTCAAACATAGAAAGAAATCTAACCCAGCTGTACATATAACCCAGCTCTCACCCCGGTGTTTAATCTCAGTCGTGTTATCTGTGGGCCGTCCATTGAATTTGCTCTGAATGCCGTTCACTGAACTGTATGCGCAGAAAGACAGGGCAGCAGCGTTAATGACTAACTGGCCAACTACTTCACTGTATGCGTAAAATGTCCTGTATTGTTAATTCTTCTCAATTTCTGGACATTTCGGCAAAGTTTAATGCGGTGTCAATAATTTATGACGACTAGCCCCCTCATGATTGTGTTAATTCAGTTAGCTACATTCAAGTGAACATTGTGAAATTTTATGGAAGAGGACTGATGAATTCTAATCTTCACTGGATGGCTTTTTGTGCTGATTATTATTATTATTATTATTATTATTATTATTATTATTATTATTATTATTATTATTATTATTAACATAATTATTATTATTAGTAGTAGTAGTAGTAGTAATAGTAGTAGTAGAAGTATTATTAGTAGTGAACGCATGTCTAGTAGAGATTATTTGTGCTCGTAATTAAGAAAACGATGAAGACAGCCTGATTCTACTGTAAAGTTTGACACTTTGTATCAAATTAAAGATTAAAGAAATCACGACATCCCCTTTGGATTCGGTTAAATTAATGCAGTGCTTTGATGTTTGAGGTGACAAATGATTTCAAGGAGCACCTAAATAAGTGAGCAAGTTCAGAACAAAGTCACCACTAACATCAAAAACTGTGCCTTCCTCGAAACTTCCCTGACCAATTACAGTAGAAGTAAAGAATTACTGTTTGCCAGATTGACAGGAGCAGTACATAATTCAAGCAGTTGTTTCTTTTATGTCTCCATAAATGTGCATATGAGATGGGAAAATAGGCTTTAAGGGACTTAGTGTCCCCACAATGTAATATGTAATATAACTCACAAACACACGCACTCCCACACTGTCACGATCCATGGGGAAGCAGGCGACGGAAACCATGCATACGAACAAAAGGGGCTTTAAGGCTGTGGTAACAGACTCCAAGACACACGTAACGTCATAACACTAACATCATGACCGGACTGGGGAAACGAACGGAAATGCAGACTAAATACACAGTACAGGCAGAACATAAAGGCAACAGGTGATAACAATCGGGAATTAACACGAGGTAACAAGGGGGGCGTGGCACACAAGAGGATCGGACGAGTAGGTCATGACACACACACACCTCACACACATTATATGTTTATTCATTTATTTTTGTTTCTTGAATGTTTACTGTGAGAGTTCCATGCACTTCGTGCCCCATGTAAAGTGGTTAGTTAGATAGGTAAATTGTGCATTTCATATCATCTAATTTCTGCCAGAATAAGAAATAAACTACCACCAACAGTATTGTGTATAGTCAACTACACCTGCCTATCTCCACACAGCAGCCATGGATTCGCTGTGAATAGTGTAGACTAGGGCACAGTTTGATGCATTAAGTCAAGGTACATACATATTATCCGTTAATCACTACATGTGCATCTTCTGTAATGTACCATATCATAATAAATCTCGGAATGCAAGGAGGTGCTGGGAGAGTCTAAATGCAAAAATTCATTAAGTACATCATCAAGATCCCCAGCGACCCCGTACTAGATGAGCAGCTGGAAGTATCTGGATGGATGATCAAAATCATGAATTTAAATTTTACATTGAAGACAGCCAGTTTCCTCTTACATAATAGTCCAGACAGTTCATACATACGTATTGAATTCATCATGATGATTTTAGCATCAACATTAGTCATCATCTTCATAATGAATATCAAATGTATCCACTATCATTGCTCAAATATTTACTTGAAATTAACAGAAAGTCTGAGTTCGCTTTTATAGTTTACCAATAATCCACTTTCAGGTCTATTTTTAGTGAAACTGATGAAGCCAATATTAAATTTCCGAGGAACTTCTGAAGAAAAATAACAAGACAAAATGAAAACAAGGCAGAGTCCAAATATCTAGATGATGTGATACCATTGCTTCTGTGAAGACATTAAATTATAAATAACCTTTAAGGCTGATTTATTAACATGCTAGAACAATATTATAAATTATGCAAAAATAATATAAAATACTGTGCCAGATACACACGTTATTTGCCTTACTATCTCCTTCAGAACCTTCTATCAGTGTAATCAGAAAGCCTCTTTCCTTTCTTCCAATGCTCAGTCGTTACTGATAGCCTATCTGTAAAAGAATATTCTGTTGCTTTTTAAGCTGCCATTTTATCTATGCAGGCAATATGCAGCAGTATAATGAATGTCCACATGGTTACATTAATTTTCTAGCAGTAGGCAAGACACTGGAAGCATCTGTACCCCCCATGGTGTGAGTTGTAGGTTAGTGAGAGTGAAATAAAAAATATATAAATAAATAAATGCTACACCTGAGCTACACCCACGTTAGAGCACTAATGATAAAGAATATCAGCCATCTGAGTTCGGACCCGATCGCTGTTCATGTGACTGTGTCGCATGGCTGACAAACAATGACGTTAATTGTCTTAACAGGTAGAGCACAGTGTTTTAAAAGGACTAATGCTGAACATAGTGGATACTGGAAAGGAGTGAAGACAAAGTAAATTTATTACAGGCGTGAACTAATTTATGTATGCACCACTCGCTGTTGTTCTGTATTTCATCCGGGATCGCTGACGATGTTCTGTCTCTAACTGCTTCTCCCTTCCTTCACACAGATAACTGTGACAGCCCTCTTGTGTCTGTGCTGCCCCTGGCATCTTTCGAGAGTTCATCGCACTCATCAGAAAACCACTCCCCGCGTTTCGCCAAACTCAACAGAAGAGACGGTTAGTATGAGATCACAGCCACTCTCTGGTTTGATCTCTAAAAGAGTATGTGGAGGGGGTGTTTTTGTTGTATTTTGATCTCTAAACACTATATTGGGAGTTATTATCTGGGAGTTAATATTTGGGAGTTGTGAGCATGATTTCTAGTAGGTCTGTCTCAGTCTCTGTGTTTCAGTGTAACACCCCAACATTTCACTTCAGGGGCCCAACACAAAACCTCAGGGCCCCTATGCAAATGTGTGGTTTGAGTGGTGCTAAACTATTGTTTACATTTGAGGAAACGGTAGCTGAAGTTCTCTGTGTTAGCTTATGAAATCACCCAGGAGCATAAATGTTGTTCCACTTGGTGAAGAATAGGCGGTATATTTATATTAACTATATTGCAAACAATTACAGACATGCCGGACCGCCTTTTGTGAAAACTACGGCAAACCTTCAAAAGTGGCATAACAGATATTCCCTCACGCTGCAGCATGCAACCTGCAAATATTTGCATTCCTTTGTTTTACATTGTCAAATGGGATGATGAGAAAGAGCCTTAATGAAATGTCCAAGGTCAGCGGCTTCACATTCAACTGAGTGGCAGATCACTTCCAATCAATGTACACGTACCAGCCTGCTGAAAGCAAACAGGTGGAGAGAACAACCTCTCTTTCGAAATGTCTTCGGCGTCCTTATACTAACTAAATCAGATTATTCTTATCCGCGACAAACGCCTGCCATTCTCGTGACGCGTGAAGCCATCCCAGGCCACAGAGGTGCTTTGTAAATGGCGCTCTTTCTGTGGAGGAAGTCCGGACTTGGTATTCAGTCCCTGCCCGTGTCTCGCCACAGCTTTTCAGCCCCGAGCAGCTGAATAATGAACCTCTCTGCCCGCGTTGCCCTCTTCCTCAAGCCGGAAGGCTGGCGGGCTCAGGCATTTGTTGTTAAAGCCATTGAAGGTATAGCAGCCCCTCCAGGTATATTTTCTTCTTCTCTTTCAGATCGAGGGTGTGTCAGTATTTGGCAGGTGCTACAAAGTTCTGACATGTTTGCTTTCCAACAAAAATTAATGTCTCCCCCCCCCCTGAGACCTAGACGCTTTAGGCGAACATGATTTATCCATTGTGGAAGTCTGATGTTTATAAAACACATATGATAAGGTTCAGCTGCTTCCTATAAGGTAAACCAGATGTAATCATTGACACTTTCAAATCTGCTGTGCACAATTAAACCTGTTTTGCAGGATGAGTGGTCTATAAATGTGTTTTCATACCTTGCTGGAGAGTACACTGTTTGCTAATATAGTAAAATAATAAAGTAGAATACACCATCTGTTGGCAAACACACGCAGGTGTGAGCATTCAGTAAGCATTATTGCCAGAATGATCTAAATTGAATGCGCAGTTGTTTTGCTGGCTTTTGGTCCCATATGAGAAATTTTTCATCATTTTTGATTTTCCGTCTTTGTGATGACCAAGTATGATGTATCAAACAGCAGCAAAGTCAATGTGTTAATGCTCTCTGTCTATTACCCTACTGTTGTATTATTTCGTTTTTAGAAAATTGCATGTTTCTGGTTATATCTACATATCTAAATGTTTACTGACTGGTTCTAAATTATATTTTGTCCTCTACGCTCGCACGTGACTTATTAGATGATACTGATTAATACAGAGTACCTGGTTAATAAAGTCCTGCTAAAGGCAGCTCCTGTGATGGTTATGACGCAAGTTCCCACTCTACCATGCCTATTTAGCATGACGCAATGAGATATGACGCAAGATCCCGCTCTACCATGCCTATTAGCATGACGCAGTGAGATATGACGCAAGCTTCCGCTCTACCGCGCCAATTAGCATAATTCAGTGAGCTATGACACAAACTCCTGCTGTACCGTGCCTATTTAGCATGATGCAGTGAGATATGACGCAAGCTCCGTCTCTACCGTGCCAATTTGCATGAGGCAGTGAGATATGACGCAAGCTCCCGCTCTACCGTGCCTATTTAGCATGACGCAATGAGATATGACGCAAGATCCCGCTCTACCGTGCCTATTAGCATGACGCAGTGAGATATGACGCAAGCTTCCGCTCTACCGCGGCAATTAGCATGATTCAGTGAGATATGACACAAACTCCTGCTGTACCGTGCCTATTTAGCATGATGCAGTGAGATATGACGCAAGCTCCCTCTCTACCGTGCCAATTAGCATGAGGCAGTGAGATATGACGCAAGCTCCCGCTCTACCGTGCCTATTAGCATGATGCAGTGAGATATGATCCAAGCTCCCGCTCCACCGTACCTATTAGCATGACGCAGTGAGATATGATGCAAGCTCCCGCTGTACCGTACCTATTAGCATGACGCAGTGAGATATGACGCAAGCTTCCGCTCTACCGCGCCAATTAGCATGATGCAGTGAGATATGACGCAAGCTCCCGCTCTACCGTACCTATTAGCATGTTGCAGTGAGATATGACAGAAGCTCCTGCTCTACCACGCCTATTTAGCATGATGCAGTGAGGTCGGGCAGGAGGTCATGGAAAGTAGTTTTGCTGCGGGGAGATCGAACTCACAAATATAGTTATTTACACTCACTGAGCTTCCCCGCAGCGAGCAAGCTGGCTTCACAGAGATAAGCGATTACTGAAAACGACGACAAAAAGAAAGTCTGTCACTGGCACGTCGAAGCCCCTCTGGATTGGAGACACCGTGTTATCGCCTGCTCTGTTTGGCATGTATTGAAGACACACAATATAGACGTTGCTGGATTTGGGAAATTTTTCTTTTTAATACTAATTAGACATCAGGCTGATATTGAATAGCATATCTGACCATGAAAACATGGTTATGGTATGACTTGAAATGCAACAATACAATTTAACAGTCGGCTTCATTGGAATCTGAATAAAAATGGAAAAACATGACAATGGCGAGAAACCAAAAAAACATACAAATTGATTCTTTTTCCATTGTTATTTCCAAACCAGGGTGGGGAACCTGATCCATGCCGGTTTTTAGAATGACGTCTCAATCAGCCAATAGCAGTGGGTCCCCAGGACTGGAGTTGAGAACCACTGCTTTATTATTGGCTGATTGAGAGGCCATCCTAAAAACCCGCACCCACACCAGCCCTCCATGGAACAGGTTCCCCACCCATGTTCTAAACTTTTAACGCACAGTATTCCGCTATGGTGCCAATAATCAATATGTCCATCCATCTTCACCACGCTTTTCTCGTTCTAATTGACAGTGAGCCTGAATCGACAGAGCACACGGCAGGGGATACCTTGTATGTCACTTGTTTTAGTAACGAGGCGCCAAACACAGACACCCCTTATTTTCAGTGTTTTATTGTGCAGTATGCTTGTTTATTGTGGATTCTTGCTCTCTGCTTTGCTCTTGATACTGCAGCATCTCCACGTGCAGAGCTGGGTAGGTATTTCACGCTTATTCCGAGGGGGGTGGGGGGTAGGCGGCTCTCTGAGAGGCTCATGTCGCCTTTCTCTTCTTACAGGGGGGGGCGGCTGGGCCCCGCAGCAGAAAGACAGGAGCCAGTGGCTGCAGGTGGACCTACGGGACAGGATGGAGGTGACGGGCGTGGCCACACAGGGGTGCTACGGCAGCTCGGACTGGGTCACCAGCTACATGCTGCTCTTCAGCGACGTGGGGAAGTCCTGGAAGCAGTACAGGCAGGAGGACGGGGTCGGGGTGAGTACCTCCTCTTCTGTCGTAACTCCATCTGCCTTTGATTCACTAAGAATTATCATTGTGACTTCAGGGTACAGATTTAATTTGTGAATGGGTTCAAATGATGGAAAACAGAAGCAAATTGATCTGAAAATTAGCATAACGTGTATCTTTTGTAAACTTGAATTGAGAGCTCATTTCTAAAATCCCCTTTTTGATGCATAATTCTTTTATAAGACTAGTGACCAAAGCTGGAAATCAAAACAAAGTCAAAGCTTTATAATTATTTTATGTCCATTCATTTATATTCAGCTGTTTGATGTCCTAGCAGCAGCCATCAGCAGAATGTCTTATATCAACCTAAAAGAATTTGTGGTTATGTTTATATAGACAGATACATACATGTACATGTACATTCATGAACACCCATACAGAACACATGCAAGATGCCTGAGGCCTGATTTTACAGTTGTTACCTAGCAATGTGCAGTTTGACTCTCCTTCCTGTAACATACGCACTGTGGCATCAAAGGCAGGCCAAAGCAGCATCAAAGGCAGGCCAAAGCAGCATCAAAGGCAGGCCAAAGCAGTTCCACGGCGGGCTATTTCAGTCACACTATTTGAACATTGCTTACAAACATTACAAAAAAATAACTGAGTCATGTACAGCCATGAATGAAAAGATATGCTTTTTTTGCACATGAGCGCATACATATTAGCGACAGAGCGAAGCACATTCCACAGGTGCATGTACTTAGGCTGAATTTTTTGGTGTGCTTCCATTGCAGGGCATCTGTATAAAATGTGAACTATCTGCAGGGCATAGACAAGGGCACAGAGGAGCCTTTGAGATTAATGCTGAACAGCTTAGGGGAGGCTCACGTCCTCTTTGAAATGGAAAATTCTGTCACGGTCATCAGCCTTGTACTTTCTGTCCTCTCAACCTTCGTTACAATAGGGTAACCTGGATCTCCTCTCCCAACAAAGGCCGCATGTGGACGTCTATAGTACAGCGAGACCTTCAGCGCGCCGCTTCTATCTGCTCATTGAGATGCGCAGCCACATTGCGTTCAGACGCGCCTAAGCCCCGAGTGTTCTATAATTGGCGTTAGCAGCGCTAGCAGGTGCGTTTTAGGACAGACGCCCCGGCTACGCTTTGTGTAAATGCCTCAATATTCATGACGGCAGCCAAAGAATATTAAACAGGAGCTACAGTGTCTAAATGCCTCCTGTTCCGAATCCCCTTAAGAATCACATTCATAAAGAATCTCTGTGATAGCTGGCATGGCTGAAGGCACCAGGCCCCCGAAACTCGCCCGCTGTCCGTAAGAGTAGGCAGGAGTGGCAACTGCGTGTGGCATTTTCACCCAAAAGGAAGCACCCTGAGGCGTTGTGTTTGTCCTGTTTAGCCGCAGTTTATCAACACTGTATGCAGTATCGAGTTTAAACGTTTCCCCCGGACAAGTAATCTGTGCATTCAGCCTGGAGGATTCCGGCATTTCAGCAGTCAGGGGGTTTTGGAAAAGGCAGAAAATGCTCTATAGCTGACTGGGGCACATTTTAATCCCCCTCCTGCGGTGAAAACTGCTCTGTCAGTTATTGTAGGGTGCTTTGTTAGCATGTGTACATAACTGAATCATGGGAAAAAATCTTGTTTATTCCTTCAGCTCCTGGCATGTGTGTGAACGTCCCATGTGCTACCCTGAAGCCTATACTGGTGAGATAACAGTGAAATTATCGCCAGGACAACAGAAATAAAAATGTCCCAGTTTGTAGTTTATGATTTTCCTTCTTTCACGGGACAGCAGTTAATGACACAAGAATCTCCCAGAAACTGGTGAGCTGCACTCTTAGAGTGTAATTACTGGTGCTGAACATACAAATAGAGTGATTAATGGAAGATCCTGTATTCAATTACTTTATTCATTTCTCATCTACACAAGCTTACATAAGCCTTTTAAGTGAAACTGTTCAAAGTTAAAAACATATATTCAGGCCTCTTATTAATGCTCTTAATAGCTAAGTAAACAAATATTCTCTACATATTAAGTTAAACCAGCATGACATATTTTAAGTGCTTTTCACTCCATAATTCAAGTTTCAAATGTAGTGAAAACAAACACTTTCATCTATTTTCGTTTACTTTGATTGTCGTTAATAAGGTGCAGGTCACAACAGGATTATAATGATTCCTGTTGCTGCTGCAGATGTTTTCCAAAGCAGCTTTTCAGTTAGTTACCCATCATTCAATCAATGTTAAGCACATCACTCAGACCTACAACACCAGCCCACTTCTCGGGACCAGAAGAGTCAACGTCTCTGATCTTCACTGTTTGTGCTCCATAGTCTAATGACCTAGTTATGGTTCAGGTGCACAGTCAGTGATTTCAAACTCCACGCATTAATACAGTTGCATCTTATTGCCTATCAGTGCCAGTGTGTTTGTCCATTGTATCCCCCCCCCCCTTTTATTTTACACGCAGAAAAGCAGACAATGTAGGGATGGCTTTGCTGTTCCTCACACAATGATCATACATAGACAGACTATTTTCCCAATTGAATATGACACAAAAGACACCAAATGTGCTCCTTTCCGATATGTGTGGATCCTTCACTGTCTGTGTCCTGAACAGTGACATTTTTAGCTTGTATGCTGCCCTCGGCAAATCCCCTCTTCATTTGGGTGTCCACCCCCACGCCCAGCCCCACCACCAACAAAGTAAAACAACCAATTAACAATAACTATCATTTTAATTAACATATTTCTGAACAGGGTGTGCAGAGACTTTTTGAGGGATTGCTAAGTCAGTAGCCCTGGCAATCAAAACTAAACAGCAGCAGAAGGGCACTCAGTGCCTCGAAAGAAGGTGCATCTCATATTTCGGGCCATAGGGGCAGCACCTACTCCGGCACCAACTCCGGCACCAACTCCGGCACCAACTCCGGCACCAACTCCGGCACCAACTCTGGCACCAACTCTGGCACCCACCCTGGCACCAACTCTGGCACCCACCCCGGCACCAACTCTGGCACCCACACCGGCACCCACCCTGCGCAAGCCTCATTTGGAATAATAGATAATAAAAAGCTTAAGACTGTATAAATATAAAAAGTTTAAAAATATCAAAAAGAAGAAACAAAGAAAAATAGAACCAAACTGCAATATATAAAGTGAAAAGTAATAATAATAAAAAAGAATTGTTACACTATTACCTGATTGGCTAAAAAACTTACTAGTGTTATACTGGCCTATTTCATCACATGCATAATATCATATTCATACAGAGATTAAATATCTGCATTCCTTTATCTTTTGCATGTTTCTGTTCTTCTTTCCCCTTCTTTTTAAACTGGGCACCTAATGGCTCAGACCTTTTCTTATCCATTTGTGTTAATTTTCCACTTCAGTGTCATTTTGTCTCCCATCCTCTAACACTGTCAGCCATGAGTCGAGACTAAACCAGTTCACCTTGGGGGTGTGCAGACTGGCTTTATATTATTCAGGAGGATTTCACATAAACTAGAACAATGCAGCAGTATGTCTGTAAAACTGCATATTCACAGTATCATGAATGTGTTGTGGTAGAATTTCATAGTGTGACTGATTTAGTTAATTGC
>JABFEB020000035.1:6337516-6351109 GCA_019775895.2 Stomatorhinus ivindoensis
ACTGTATATATATATATATATATATATATATATATATATGTGTGTGTGTGTGTGTGTGTTTTCTTTTTTCATTTACTATACACACACACATATACCATGTTAAACCTCCTCATCACTCTTCTGCTCTCACTCACATCAGGGTGAAGAATCTTCTGTCTGCCTTACCATCGTACAGGCTGTACATATACAGTATGATTCAGCCCACATCCGGCCCATACCTACACTGACAAACCCAGCCGATACCTTTTCCACTCTAATAACCTCTCACTGTTACCTTTCCATGGCCACTGAAAATATACTTAGCCCAGGCATCACTTTAACCGTAGCCTTTAAGTAAAATATCTGTTTAGCTACTGACTCACCAAACCCCTAAACGTGATTCATTTTAAACTGCCCCGAATATGTCCAGCCCATCAAGTGCTTCATTCATTAATGGCACAACAGTACAGACCAGCCAGAAATACACCAGTTCCCATTTGTTGCAGTACAGTGACCCTCCAAGGTGGCAAATGAGCTACGTTGCCAGGGTGGCTGAAATCCCCCTTGATTTCTGCATTGTTCCTACCTTGAACACAGCATCAGAAGCACTCAGGCTGGCTGAGTTCCACCCCTGTGCCTGCAGCAGCTTTTCAGATGCTGCCATTGTATGGCTGTATTGCTTTGCTTAAAGTCCTTGCATGGGTCTTTAAAGCTGCAAAACTGTACGTCTTATTTTTTGTGTTTCTAACTGGAATCATCAACCTTTGACAGAAACGCCTTTCTTATATGGGGAACTTAGATACGTAGTTTCTTTCTCATTGTAACATGGTTCATAGTTAATTCAGATGCAAAATTATGTTTTCTCCTTAAACAACAAAACATGGCCATGTACCTAGTATAACAATAACTATCCTCTGCCATTTACTAATCATAATTCATATTCATTTTTCTCCACATCTAAAGTCAGAAAATCGGTTCATTGTGGAGAAATAACAAAAGTTGCATAGAAAGAACTTGGATGTTTTCCCTTTAGCTTAAGGGTAGCAGCAACGATATGGTTAAGGCTACAAGTAGTGAATCCATAAACCAGACATAAGCCCATCACATTCTTGCTCTGAACAGAGTTTGTAAGTGCAGTCCTGTCTGATTGTCATAAATGTGATTGCTGCAATCTTGGCAATCTTCATATATCTTAAAGTGACTCATTGCCCGTGGATTTAAATTTACCTTCATGGTAAAGCAGCTCTGATGGAAATCTGACAGTAAAATTTACTGCAGCTTCATGGTTATATCAGCCTAGGGGCCTGTGAATGCACAGTTTCAGTAGCAAACGTCAATATGGCTTCAAATTAGACGGTAGACAGTTTCTTCGAAAATGAGGTCCCTTTTATCATTTTTCTTCAATCAGTCTTCCCCAGAGCCTCTTACAATTACAACTAATATGTGTATTTGCATTTTTTTTACATGCGAGAATACAGAATTTTGCCCTTTCTAAGAAGTTGTTAAGACAGCGACCACGTTCGTGTATTTGTTTTCCTTGTACAGCTGTTTCCCCACGTCAGTGTGGCGGTCTTCCCAGCTTCTTTTCCATGCTACTCATACTTACTCATCCCTGGGTTATACTGCTAAAGAGTCAAACTCTCTCCTGGGAAAGAGCTCGAGCATGATGCACCTCTAAGGATGGAGAGGAAGGGAAACTAAACACTCTTAATGAATGGGACTCTCCAGCTACTCAGTGCACGCGGAGCCCGATCTGCATGAATGGTACCTAACCAGGGTCCAGTGGGGGGGGGAGCGGAGACCCAAAGGTCCTGACAGCACTTTGGCAAGACAATGGGAGGTGGTGTTGTCCTTTCGTTTCCCACCTGGAGATTGTGAGTCATGGTGGGTGCGGATGTTCCCTTGGTGTGCTGAGAAACAGGTCGGCCACCAGAGATGCCAGCTGCCAATTTAGTGATGCAACTTGATGCGATGCTTGCCTAATGTGACCGTGTCTGTCTGGCAGGTATCTCAGAACCTTCAGCTGTTACCCTACCATTATTTTTGCATACACCTTATGAATTTGTATGGTTTGTTACTTCTCTGTGGTATTGAACATGTATCAGAAGGCAATGTTTGTATATAGACAGCGTATTTGTGACTTCTGTGCTGCTAGACCCTGTCTGGATTCTCTCTGCTTTAGTATAGTAGAGCTATTTTTTTTTCTTTCTCATGTCTGATACTACAGTACCAGTAAAAGGGACTCAGTAGTAGTTCAGTAGGAGTTATGGGAGAGATACACAATCTGAATTGCGATCTTTATTCTTAATTTTGAAATGTGATGTCAAGAATATTCAGACTTGAAGAAGCTTAGGCACTTACCTGTGGTATTGATTGTGGTAATGAAATCCTGGGTTAAACTTTATTTTAAATATTAAATAAAGTCCGGCTGGTTGATTCCTTTTATGGTGGTTGAATAGATTATTCAATTATTCAGTATTACTGCTGGAAGAGGCGACTGCAGCCCGACAAAGTCAATTTGTACCAGCCCAGAATGGGATATTAAGCTACATGTTCTGATTTTGGACTCTTTGTGCTCTCTGTTTATTAAAAGTACTGTATAGCACCCGTTCATGATTTAAGTACCCCAGTCACAGTAATGACTGCATAAGCCCCTTCAGTTCAAAGAGAACCAAAGCAATGAGGATAGCAATATAACATGTGACTAAATAGCAGCAATTTCAACAGACAGAAATATAAATTAATATATCAGATATGGGGTATTTAGGTAATAGTGTTGATCCAAAAACTGGAAACAGACAATGGAAATGAACATTTAAAATGACAAGAAAAAAAATGTTTGTTTTTTTTTCTTCCCACTCAATGGGATCATTAACACTAATTCTCATTAAACAATAAAGTGACCTCTGTAGTTTGCTCAGATATAGACAATATGGTTTGCCATAAAATGGCAGGATGAACAGATCGGGCAGTTCCAGAAAATTTTACGTGGCGCGCAGAAGTCTGAGACGATCCATGTCAAAAAGGTTTATTTAACACGAAAGAACACCACAAGTGAGGAGCAAAAAAAAAAAAAAAAAACAAAGAATTAACTGAAATACACAAGCTGACAGTGCAACACAATATAACAAATATTATATAGCTAGTGGGGCTGACGACTGGCCATCCTCGAAGACCCGACAAAAGGGGAATCGGGACGGTGGCCAGCCACTTAGCCCAATGAGCTACATGGCAGCTCTGGGGTGGAGACGACACATTGGGGTGACACCAGAGTGAGACCTGCCAGCTAAATGGGAGGAAGGCACATGGGAGGTGGCTGGATGGGCACCAGTCCTGGCAGGATCGGGTGCTAACGCCTTAGTTCCCTGTGAGGTATCCGCAGGGTAAATGATAAGATAGTATAGTACTCATCCGATTATGACACCTTATGAAAGATCACACACGATCTCTACAATTCGCATGAGAAGTAGAGCAGGTTACTCACCATATGAAATCATCTGAAATCATTTGAGTAGAAGTTTTCAGAGAGTCTGTTTGAGTAGTTTCATTCATGTCCTCCGGTCCATTTTCACAGTTCAGATTGGCTTATCCCTGCTGCTGCAAGCTGATGATGCCGCCTGCATTGTTTTGGGATTTGGCCCATGAAGTCAAACACACAGAGCAGTCACGGGCGTCTAATGGCAGGAACCGATTTAAGTTTATTTAAGTCAAATTGAAAGCCATGTTTCTCCAGGGAAGCCTAAAAAAATACAAAATGCCACTTCAAACATTTTTTTGCGACTACAGTAAGGGGAAAATGGGAATACAATATTTAATTGTGGCATCGAACAAAGGTCAGACTGATGACCAAACTATGGCCATGAGTTGTTAAATTAAGGAGTTACGATATCTAGTTTTTAATGCAGAAGTAACTGGACGTGTCCGTGGTTCAATTTAACGTGGATGCATAGGAGTTAAAAAAACATTTATTCTAATTCGGACATAAAAGACACGCCTTAAATTGTTGTATATCACCACGCACGCCAAAGGGGAACAACTTGCAATGGTTTAGTACTGCCTGTGGAAAACCCACTGCTGCCACAGAGATTTGCAATGAATGAGAGAATATTAATTTGTGGACTGTGCCTCTGTGTATTGTCATTGTCGATAGCATCAGAATATTGCCTGAGGGAAGGCCACTTAATCCATGTGACAGAATTTTAAAGACTTTTAAAGGCAAACGAGATGCAACATATTGACTCCATGAAATCTATTTGCTCTGTCTGCATTTTGCCTTGATCTCGCTATGTGGAATTAGCGATAACAACACTGATAACATTACTGATTGTAAGCTTAAAATATTTGGCTTCATATGCTGAGCCAGGGAATGCTCAGGCAAATCTCATAGAGAAATGTACAGCATACAGAATGGTTATTGGATGGCGCTGACCCATGTTTAGCTAATGTAGGGGAAGAGTCAAGTTGCCCAAATCTCTCATCTACAAGAGTACATCCAATGCATTTGCTTACAGATATGCAAAACTCATGTATAATTTGGTACAGGCAGTCCTTGACTGATGCAAGTAATCCATTCCACAAACCCATACGTAAGTAGAATTAGACGTAAGTGGGATTTACCTTCCCATACCATTCAGGATACCATGGATGTCAGCTTTTCTTTCCTTAGCGCTTCTACATACACTATGTATCTCGTATATTTTAAATCCATAAATCCAGATGCACGTTCGGTTTTGCAGAAGTCCAGAGCTGTCTGTACTTTGCTTGTATATAAAGACTGTAATGTAATGATTAGGTCCTGTGCATAATAAGAGTAACTGAGAGAACTTGGCACAAGGCTGGCAGTGTATTCGTGGTGTGTCTGTGTACACATTACCTAATAATGGTTGCTTTGGACGGGAGTTTCTAAAGCTGGAAATGTGTAGGAAGGTGTTGATCGCGATAGCCTAATAAAAGATGTACTGTATGCTCCTGCCAGCATCTCCTTTCAGGGTCTTCTAAATCCCTAGACTCTTTGATTAATGACCCTTCAGGGCATTAGGTACCCTATACACAAGTGATACACTACATTTTTATTTAGTGTTTTATATTTATAATTTTCTGTGGCAGATATATCTAGACCTTTCTTTTCTTCCACCTTTTCTCATTGGCCTGTTTGATATATTGATGAGTTGGGGTACAAACTAGGAGCTCTGGCCCTTGAAGTACCATCATATTTATATGAGAATGGGGTGTCTTTAGAGGTTAGAGAGCATTAACAAGTAACAAAAACCGGGGTACTCTTATCAGTACACCAGGCATTTTTTAAAATCCTTTTTTGTGCATATTCGTGCATGATGACCAATAGTACATCTTTGCCAGCAGTGACATCATCACCAAATGCATCACTCAGTCTGTGTACCTTTCAGGCCCTAATTGCTCACACAAAGAAGACAATCATCCATATCACAGTTTCACATTTTTGAAAGGCGGCTCTGAGCATTTTATAGAATGTGACTTTAGTAACGAAGTTCTAATTGTCTCAGAAAAGTCAGGGGTCTACTACGCGATATAACTCAAGAAGAGTACGGGAAGCAAAGGCTGCCATTCCTACAATAGATACAGCAGGAAAGTGTCCCCTCAAGGCCCCATAGTGACTGAAGCTAGCAGACCAGCCTTGACATTAGCCACATTGGAGTCACGTCACGCAAACTTAGGCAAACATGAGAGAGACATCAAGTATATGAGCCTGCAGAAGGAGGAGCACCAAAGCACTTTCTGGGGATGTTAGAGCAGATGTGGCCTGAATGTGGGCTCGGCCTAAACTGCACTGTACCAACAAGCATTGAGGCACTCCGGGAATGAAAGGGAATCTAAAATTTCAAATAGATTTGATTTTTATGAATATAATAAGAAAATGCTTTAATTATTCCAGGGGATGATAAAGCATGTGTACTACTTTAAGAGGAAAAGAGGCAAAAAAAACTACAGCAAAGAATGGTAAGACATTATTCGTAGGGTGATATTTCAGAAAGTGATGCTAGGCTGTGATTTGCCCTCTGAGTATTCTTAGCAAAGCGCAGATACATTCGTACTGTTTGGAGTTGCTCTTTCATCACTAACTTGCAAAGAAAACATTCTATCTGATGGAAATCATTAAGAATGTCAGATGGAACAGGCCTAAACAATATTTCTCTAGTTAGTTTCTGATGATTTGTCCAACTGTTTGATTGATATAATGCCTCTGGTAGGTTAAGTTTGATATGTGACTAAATATAGTAATGATATAGTATAAAAATATTACACTACTGTATTCCTTATGATAAAGGATGTACTGTTTCAAAGGTTAGTTATGGAAATTTAAGAACAAGATCCAGAGAGTACAAATCCAGACCAAGATTGTATTTCAACCAACTAGTTGAGTATCCTGTGACTGTAACTCTTTATACTCAACTGTTGGTTGAAACAAAATCTTGGTCTGGATTTGTACTCTCAGGATCTGATATCTCCACCTCTGTACAGTTTATTAATTTGTGAAGATGTTCTGTAGTGTATTATTCATGGCAACATGGTTTTACATTTTACTCATCTATTTAAAAAAACTTACTATAGAGGGAAGGGTTACAAGTCATGTGTTTTCCCTAGGAGTCCACAACATATGCAGTGTTAGCACAATAATCTACTTGTTAAGCTAGAGGGGCTGGGTTTCTGTCAGGACACAAAATGCATCCCACATTTTTTTCCACCTCTTTTGCAGCAATATATCATCAGTTCCAATGTGATGTACGATGCCATGCAGAAGTGTTTGATGGCTATAATATTTCATCTTTGGATATCATGATTATTTATGACTGAAGCCACATAAATAAGACTGCCAAAAATAATATGAATGAAACTTAGAAAAAAAAAATGAGTGCCGAGTGGATGTACTGGAAAAGCCCACACTGTGATATGGTTGCCTTAGGGGTTTATTAAGATGCTGGACCAGAGGCAGAGGTCCAGCAGTGCATGAGAATTGGGACAACAAGCTCATTTAAGTCAGTAACTGTAGTTCTGTTTGTATAAACTATATATTACATATTGAGTGTAATATTTATACATACATTAAATGTTTTCTTTCAGTGTTAGGAAAACAAAAAATGTTTTACCATAGTTCTTCTTAAAAGTGTGTGACTCATTCTGAAGTGATCAGTAAACCTAGCTAAACTCCAGTAACTGGACCTGTTAAGTGGCAAAGCAAGTGCTGATGTCTATTGGGAATGAAACAATAGTCCCATACAGTTAGTGTATGGATCCGGCTAGTTAAAACAGTGGCATTGCTCCTTTTAGGTTGAGTTTCCATTTACATTAGCTTTGGAGGATTAGTCTGGGGCGTCAATAGGATCATTTACATCACTTATTTCGGCAGATTTACTTCTATTTGTATGTTAATAGGAACCCATTTCTCCATTATTAAATATGGCAAGTGATGAGACGCAGACCATTAAATCAAAGTTCTATTATGAAGATCTCATTGTGAGAAAAGGAAGTATTATTTAATTATTTCTACTCTAGTCATCTAGACTGCTCTACATAACTCACCACGTTCCTATTTCTTATATATAGATATATTCATATCCATGCTTTGTTTCTAGACTTTCCAAGGGAACAGCAATGCGGATGGGGTGGTCCACCACAAGTTCTCGCACCCCATCAGGACTCGCTTCCTCCGCTTCGTTCCCTTAGAGTGGAGCCCCAGTGGATGGGTTGGGCTGAGGGTGGAGGCCTACGGGTGCACATACAGTGAGTAGCTGCTTGGTATCTCGTGTGAAGTCCTACTGCTATCATGCATCCGCACATAACTCTAATATGTGCGTATAATCATGCAGTACTTTATTACATGGGTGCCCCAGTCAAGACAGGGCAGCTACACTATAGTATTATGAATGAAGTAAAAAAAAGTCAATAATTAATACCTTGTTATATATATATAAACAAACATAATATATGTAACGTTGGATAAACTGCTTCAAGCCAATATAATGAGAGCAACCATTATTATTAAAAATGTCAGTTTCAAAGTTGCTGCTTCCTGAGGACAGAATGATTTGCAGCCAAGCGAAATACGATGACGTGACCTTAATATGGTGAGTTTAGTGGCTTGTGGATATTATTTCAGGTGAGGAAAGGGCAGTGAGGTCTGCAGAAGGCTGACATCTTATCAAACTGGATAAGTGCATGTGCTGACCATACAGAATTATCCTAATTAGGTCTACTGATAGAAGACTTGGCTAGTTAAAGCCCGCTTCTGTCGCTCTGACACTAAATAAATAAATGGGATCCGCTCCAACACAACTATCATGTATGGAGCGCTAAACGTATTAGTCTGTGAATTACTGTTCCGTAATGACATTTCTAATTATCCCTTAGTGAGCACATCCATTATGCATAATGGTTTCACAGCATGATCCCTGTATTAATGTTGGATGAATGTGTGCTTTGCTAATAAATGCGGCATTAGAACAAGCTGATTTCAGTTACCATAAAAATGGGTACTGGAGACCCCAGACGCTGAAACTTTAAACTCAGACTCAGACCTTGAGACCATGTGCATCCCTCTGTATCTCATAATTATGGATCGTTGGTTTTGATTAAAGGCTTTGCATTCATTGAAACCTTGATTGATTCCTCCAGTTGAATATAATTGCTTAACGCTAGCTATGGTAGGAACAAACTCCCAATATGGAATATTTTCTTGAGATGATGTTCCTGAAGCTGTCATGCTTAATTGCTCTGTTGATTCCCGTAAGAACCCAAACCAGACCAGACTGACTGTCCCCTGCCTCTCTACTGTCTTGTTAGAGGTTTGGCTTATTAAAGGAATTGACCTGGAACTGCATCTCTATATTTCCTTGAGCTGGACATGACTGTCTACCTCCGCATGTCTCAAAGCAGACCCTGACAGCTGGTGCATTAAGAGCCGTCACCCCATTGGGCTGCTATGTTTTTATGTCTCAAAGTTTGCAAATAAAATAAAAACTATGGGGAAATACAGCCCATGCACTTTCTGCTTTGAAATAACCCAGTTTCTACATATATATACAAACATATATGACCTACAAAGGCTTATTACATAAGCTAGCTAACCTGCTGTGATATTTGTCTGTGCAGATGCAGTAAAAGTAAAATTTGCAAGATGCCATTGCCTAAAGGGACTGTTGTTTTATACATTTTCGGTTCTGGGACAAAATTATTACGAAATGTATTTAAATTTCAGTCCCTTTCCAGGCAAAGCTTCTCAGAACCGAAAGGTCACAGTTCTGTTATTTGTCTTTCTAGTGATTCCGCTTCTGAGTTTTGTAAGGTCAGTTAAGGAATGATTCATTAAGGGATAAAAAGATGCAAGGTCATCTAGACAAACAACAAAGAGCAGAATATGGTACCACTCTGAGATAATGCCAGATGCTGCCCGGAAGCACCATTCAAAGGTTATGACCTTAATTTGCAGCCATGTCCTTTATGCCTAAGTCTTTCCTACTGGTGCACAGAGTCAGACGTGGCGGACTTCGATGGCAGAAGCTCCCTGCTGTATCGATTCAACCAGAAGTCCATGAGCACGGTGAAGGACGTCATCTCGCTGAGGTTTAAGAGCCAGCAGGGGGAGGGCGTGCTGGTGCACGGAGAGGGCCAGAGAGGCGATTACATCACCCTGGAGCTTCACCGGGGCAAGCTGGCCCTGCACCTAAACCTGGGTGAGCTGCAGGGGTCAGAGATCAGAGAGTGTGAAGGTGTTGGCTTTGAGAAAGGCAGAGTTACGGCTGAAGGAAGCAGGCAAGCGAATAGCTAAGTGTCAGATGAGCAGTGAATGTCGAACATGAGCGGGCTTGTACGTCCAATTAGCGTTGTGCCCCATGTGCTTCAGACAGCTGGGTGCAAAGGCCGGGACAAAGCTAGTCTTCAGTGTGCTGGTTAGGATGCTCTGCCTGTGATTGGAAGATTACTGGTTCAAATCTCACCACAAAGAGATTTCACCAATATTCCTTACATATCCATTTTATGTATTCTCCTAATTTTATTTTTTCTTATTTTTCACTGTGCCACACTCTGAATTGCCTCTCAGTCTGAAATGCGCCGTGTGATTAAGTCTGCCTCACCCGTATGCTCCCGTGTTTAACTGTCACCCCGCATCCCTGCCCACTTCCCCTCGTCTGCCAGAGGACGCCAAGCATCACTCCAGCAGCGGGCACATGTCAGTGACGCTGGGCAGCCTGCTGGACGACCAGCATTGGCACTCGGTGCTCATTGAGCGCTTCAACCGCCACGTCAACATCACCGTGGACAAACACACGCAGCACTTCCGTGCCAAGGGCAACGACGATTCGCTGGAGGTCGACTACGAGGTGCGTCTCTTCTCGTCGCCCCCACATTTCTCTGGGGGAGGGATTAGGGTTTAAGATTCATTACTTGCTCTTTGTACATCAGTACATAGGAATTCATATTTGTGCTAAACTGTCCTTTATTTTACATCTAAACTGGATTAAACAGTACAGAAGAATAAATAAAATAAATGGCTGAAATAGGAAATGTTGCAGAATAAAGTGCAACGTGCAATATCAATCTGTCCAGTTAGGTGTACTGTGCATTTATGAGCAATTATTGCTCTGCATCAAATTGCCGGATCACAAAGGGGTATAAATTGTTCTTAAACAATTTGGCGGCTTCTGAAGCCGATGACAGGTGCTGGCCCTTGTGGGGGGAGCAGAGACTGGGTCTTTGAGGCCCTCTGCTTCAAGTACCAAAACTCACCATTAACCACGGTGATAATTGTGTGACTACATGGGTTAGGCTCCTGTCCCTGTGGACAAAAAATCTCCGGGTCAGATCCCAGGGTTGGCAGAGCGATTTTGTCATCCGGCCCTTAAGTCCCAATCATGCCAGGGACCGTCTGAGCCGGCTCTCTCAATTGTACGTCACTTTGGATAAAAATGTCTCCTTCATAAATAAATGTGAAAAGGACAAGCCAAATGAGAATAAAATTGCGATGTGCCATGGTAACATTGTATGATGATAGCACTCTGACTATTTAGAGACTGTCGCCAGATGAAAGCGAAGGAGGTGATAGACAGATGGCGGTTATGCGATGCTCGGGGGGGGCAGGATACACACACCTACTTGATAACTTTAATCATAGCTTTATGAACTCCAACAAAAAACACAACCTATCGTTTCCAAGAACATTATTTAAACTTAAAGACATTATTTAAAGGGAATTGACATTTTCATGCATGGGGGACTTTGTCACCTATGCTATCTTTACATGAAATGTTACACTGTTCCTTTTTTTGTAAATTATTGCTAAATGAAGCAAATAAAATCATATCAAAAAGAAAAAAAGTACAAAATTCCTCTCCAAGCTGCTTCAGCTCTGAGACACAGGAGGTGAATAAATTCTCTCACAATCCAATTACTGTCAAAAAATAATAAAGGTAATGGCATTAAAAATAGATCACTCCGACGTTCAGTGAATTTATTTTTCAGTATCTCCCCTCTTGGCACTAGCTGGATAGTTACTGGGAGACTTGCTGGTAAATTTCCTCTGAGTTGTCATGACATGTGTGTTGGCACTTTCAGGTACAGTGTTTGCGGTTTCGGTTGTCCGAGGTTTATCACGGCCTGAAAAATGGGAAAATTCCAGAAATAAATGGTTCATATGTTTCGAACCACTCACCAAGCGAGTACAGACTGTAACATGGTGAAACCCACCATCCCAGTCACGCCTAGTACACCTTGGCCCCAGACCCACACTTCTCCACAGAAATCTCATGCAGTCTGTCTAGCGTTCTTGCTGATCACATTCATTGCCACTATATCGCAGTGCATTCTATAATAATATATAAAAAGCATAATTTTCATTGCTTCGTCATCCATTGATGCACGATATTTTCTCATTGCTCTATCGTCTCTAGAGAATTTGGCAAAAGCTTCAGAATCCCTTCCATTCAAGAAAGAAAAAGTTCAGTACTGTATAATAATGTATAATATTCTTTATTACTGTATTTAATGTTGGTAATGACTATGCGCAATTTATAAATTTTACCACATGCATATACATGAATATCATGTTATATATGGGGTCTGAAAATTCACTATTATTCGTGATTTTGGCTACCCGCTATAGGTCTTGGAAGGTATCAGTCACAGATGCAAGGGAACTACTGTACTCTATAAACCTGCACATTCCATGATTTTCTGTCATAAATGTTTCATTCACTGTATATTTCTAGGACTCTTCCATAAACCAAGCAACATTAATTTTCATCCTGATTAAATTATTGCCATGATTCTTTCTGAAATGTCCTTTTTAAAGCAGCACTTTAAAAATTCTGGAAAAAGAGCAATTTTGCACTTGTTCTTGACCTGTTCATTAATGTACGGCTGATTTGGCTTTGATGTATTTTCCCAACGTGGGCCAGACGTTGGCAGCATGACACAGCACGCCATTCTGAGAGGGAGGGAGATGTTTTTGTTTTTCAAAGGGCCGCTCCCTGTAAAAATATGGCTGGATGTTCAAAACTAAGATTTACTTATCAGTGAAAAAACAAAATCCATGTGATGCAAGGAAGTGAATTACGCCTTTTAAATCGGAAAGTTTTCAAGGGTAGGGAGGCCCCACACGACATAAACAAAGATAATACAGCCAGCTGGGCCAGAGGAAAGAACTAAATGAAAGTTGGGTCTTGTGCTTTAGGGACAAAGAGAAATGGACAGGCTGAGGTTGGGGGTTTGGGGAGAAGGATCGGTATTTTAGATCCAGGTTACCTAGAGGAGAACAAAACAGCAAACCAGGTTATATTTTACATGGGGGACAGCGGCAGATTGACCAACTTTGTCCCGTTAAAGACTTTAACAATCATAGGAACAAGTGAACAAAGCAAAAGAACACTAACATGCTAATCAGTGACGTATGCATAAATAACATTGCAGGAACTGATATTTCACGATTTTTCAGTGATATTTTTGTTCATAAAACCCATTGTAAAGACTGACCCAGCATACAAACTATTAGTTATTTACCCTTTCTTAAGAAAATCTTACCTTATATGGCATAGGACGTACTTACCAGTTTATATTGCTGGGAATGGCAGTTGGGTGAACAGCGAATGTGATCAGTGCTTTATCGTAGAGCTATTACACGTGGCTTTAATAAGTTTAATGGTTCTTAAATGCCTAAAGGTATAAAGGAAGGCCGGCAGTGAGGCATTCATCACCTCTCTGACACCTGTTTCTGACATCTGTTTTCCACCTCTCTGAACCTTCCGTGCTTAAGGCCAAAACATTACATTGATGAATGACCAGCATTAAAGCCCTTTATCACAGTAGTACGTTTTTTTTGTGTGTGTAAAGAGGGCAATCTTTATCAAACATACAGTGTGAATGTTTTTTTTTTTTTAATCCAAATCCTGCACGTCAGAGTAATGTAACTTTCTGGAATGTAAATTTAATCCTATACTATCGATTTTTTTACCACTTCACCATCATGGAATTTACTCTTTAGTTTATTGGGTTACAAAGACAATAAATGTAAGATCATTGTATCACTAGAGTTTTTTGTGCCTGAGAGATTCACTCTCAGATTTTTTTAAAACTGCTTATGTGCCT
>JABFEB020000035.1:6351423-6375475 GCA_019775895.2 Stomatorhinus ivindoensis
AAGACTCCAAGTAGCATGCAGACAGCAGAAGAGCGGGACAATAAATACATAACGGAATTCCAGGGAGATGGGCAGTGACCGGCCATAGTACAGTACTCTAGGGTGGTCAACATGAAAGTCGCTAAAGGGTGTAAAATATCAGCGAGCTACGGAAGTCACACCACATGCTTCATTCGCAGCAAATTCTGGGAATTATGGACGCTCACAATTCTGGCACTTATAGACAGTTGTCGCGGTCACAAATCACCGGTTTTATTTCCCCTGAAACAAAGTGCAAATACCGAATAAACAAACCAAACTCCCCGGTGTACCCCCTCAAGGACGCCTAAGAAGAAAATAATTAACTTGAATTAAAAAAGAAGATAATGAAACAAGAGAGACAAACACACTCCTTGTCCATTTTTTTTTTGGTCTGTCCTTTCTGAATTCAGAATGGAACAGCTCGTTTGCCGCTGAGCTTATTTTTACTTGCAGTTGCTTCACCACTTCGACGAGTAACAAGGGACCTTTCAGCAGGAACACGGCTCAGTTACCCGAACTCAGCCCGACCGCGTCTGTTATCGTGCTGCTGCCGGTTGGCATGGCTACACCGCCGCTTATCCCACGCAGCACCCGCACGGACAGGTGTGTCTCTCGGTAAATGGCCGCCATGCCAGCGAGCGTGGGACGTGCTGTCTAAGCCCAGAGACTGAAAAATTCAACAAGCCAGCAGCTCCACACATTCACAAGCTATGTAAATAGAGTGGTCCTGCAATGCTGTACTCCTCTGACTTCAGAGTGTTCCTGCCAATATCCAAGTCCTGGAGGCTAAGTTTTAATGGCCGGAAACCCTTAAATATGGACCCTGGACTTCAGCAGCAGATAAGATTTCAAGCCCAATCAACACTGGGGGCATTACTTCCCTTTTAATTGTAGAGAAGATCTGTGACCATGGTCCCAGCAGGCGATGACTGTCCATTTTCTTGCACAAATACTGAGCGTTTCTGCCTGTTTTAAGGGACTTGATCCCAGAAGTCCATTTCTACCTAATTAGCCGAAGGCAGTGAAGCGTGGTGTCTCGTGCATTAAACCCTCGCTGGTCCAAGCTAATGACTGGGCTTGAAATGTGTGATAGACAGTCTGAGGAAGAAAACAAAGGGAAACAATGGAATCATTTCCAGATAAGTGAGAAAGTTATAGTTTTATGTTTGAGCATAGTAAGAAAACAGAATCCCGCATTGCTTTATCAGAAACAAACAGATTAGCTAATGGGAAAGTTTGGCCTAGAATCTTACAGTTTGAGAATGGCACGGATATCGATATTGCCAACCATATCGTTTTATTAAAATGTGACCTTAATCAGGTATCACTTTCCTTTCTGGCACGTTTAATACTTTATATATTGCAACACACATTAATTATATGAGAGAATAGATGGTCGATATCTGATTTAACCTGAAGTGGCATCAGTGCTTGTGTCTTTTCAACATCAAACTTAACTTAAAAATTCTTAGCTGAATGGCAGCAGGCTTGCTGTTGAGACTGATCATCAGGCAGGCCGAAGCATTGCTTATTTTAATGTGATGTGTGCTTCTTGTAATGTGACGTGCTGTCAGGTCACTCTGTGTCAGATGGTGCCAGGCTTCAAAATACAAAACGTTATTTTTTTCTATTATTTTGTTACAAACCCTTCGCAGGTCACATATTCACACACCATGGGCAATATAGAGACAATTGTTAGCCTAATCAATTTTTGACTATGGTAAGGAAGTGAAGTATGCAACATATAAAGAGTAACTCGTACAAAAAGTGGGAAAACATACAAACTCCATACATACATAGCCCAGAGCAGCCAGTCAAACCCTTGGGTGTGATACTTTTGCTAAGTGTTTAGCTATCTAATTGTTATTTCTGTTTTATTTAAAACTAAATATTTTAGCTAAGAGTCACACAAAAATGCTCACTTCATGTTAACTTGTGCTGTGAGTCAGTAATGCGTGTGAATTTCTCCAGCCAATTTTGGATGAGATTATCGCATTACTGGAAAACTGAGCGATAACAGACATGCCACACATGTTTGCCTAACTGCCCGATAGCAGATGGTGTGGATGCCTAATACTGGCTAAAATGATAATGCCTTTATATGTACAGAATTTAAAGGATATTCCATATTTTTCTGTATTTGTACACTGCCACTGTGTAGCATAGTCAGAGTTTCCAGGTTCTATGTGTTTCTGAATTGAGTTGGATCCAAGAAATCTTCTTCTGTCAATCTTTCTGATGTTCAATGATAACAAGCACTGGCATATCTCACTTGCAGGAAAGCTAATATGGTGTGGAGAATTTTTTAAATTAATTTTCATTTTAAAGTTGCCTTTGTTCACTGAGGGCATTTCACTCTGGAAATGATTGAAGTTAATTGTCCTTTTTCTCCCTTTAGCGATACTGAACATGCATTATCCTACCACTGTAGCATATGAAAGGGCTGACAATTACAATTTATTTTCATTTGCTAAAAAAATACATAACTCATCTTTTTCATTCCTTATTTTGAAATGTAACTGGTCAAATGTTCAGGAAATGTGTGATCAGCAGCCTGGGGTTTAGTAAAAAGACATTGTTATAAATATTTGCTGACATCATCACCTTGACGTTCTTTGTCCTCATTCTCTTCTGACCCCTGCCTGTTATTTCAATATACTTTTCATTCTCAGCTAATGTTCTCGCATTTTCCACACATTAGGCCTTGTGTGAAAGTTTACAGGTAGGTGCAAATTGCTGTGCATAATCAGAGGCCCTACACATACACACACAGGAAACAACAGCAAAAGCAAACCAAATGACTGTAATAGCACATCCTCCTAAAACACAGAACCAAATTATGGCATAAATGGATGAAGAAGAAGCAGAGTGTAAATAGGCTTTATCCTATGCTGAAATCTATTAAAAGCAATGTAAAGTGGTTCAGAACTTCATATTGATTCTTTGTGCCTTAAGAAAAAATTCTATAATAAACGCCTAAGAGATAGATACAATGGATGTCTTGAAACATGCCTTTGTTTCAGTACTGATTTTGCTTTGATGAAAGCTATATAAAGGGTGTCCTGCTGCCTCCTGATGTTGCCAGGGCAATGTGACGTTCTCCTGCTCGGAGCCACAGACGACAGCCATCACCTTCCTGAGTTCCAGTGGCAGTTTCCTATTCCTCCCCATGGAGACCGCCTTCGAGGGCCTGTCCATTCGCTTCCAGTTCCGCACCTGGAACCGAGACGGGATGCTGTTGTCCACTTTGCTCGCTCGTGGCTCAGAACGAGTGGTCCTGCAGATCAGGAATGGCCATCTCCACCTCTCACACCATCCCTCAGCTATGCAGAAGTCCGAAATCTCCACTGGTGAGGAGTGAAGCTCACTCAACACCTGACGCACTGCGTCTATCTTTTGTAACCCTTTTGAACATCATGCAATACAGTCATTTGACCAACTAGACATGGAAAAGGGCCTTCTTAATTTATCTTTATCATTAAGAGTGAATACTCTCTCAACCCAAATGGTCTCTATCAAACTGAAAGTTCCCAGGTTTACCTTTTAGACCAATTGGTTAGTGAAGCAATTTATTGAGTGGTGCGTTCAATCAGATCATACTGGGTTAAATAGCATTAGTAGCTGGCTTGGATGACTGGTGTAATTGCAGTGAAGGTGACAAGTATAATGATGAAGACATTGATACACGCTTGTGGTTTTCATGATTGTTATTTGTGCCTATGATGCTCTCTTTAAAGAGGATTTTTATTATATAATAGGATGTGAACATCTGGAATGACTTTAATTAGAATTTTGAACAAGCAACTATGCATATCAGCAATATTCATGCATATTTTAAACAATATCTGTAAAACTCATTCACATACAAATATATTAAAACGTCACTTTTCCAACAGATGGGGATCACAGAGTGTATCATGCAAACCCAGCAGACTTGTGACCTTCAGTGTTGATTTGGTGTCCAGTTTTAATCCAGATTCATCCCAGTTTGCCAATGAATATGGGATTTATCGTGCTAAAAAGTGTCGCTTGATCAATTGCAGATCGGACAACACCTCTATAGTTTCCTGGTTCACATTTTTCAGGGACTTAATTAAATATGAATCTCAGTTTTAATGAAAACCTAGAAATCCGTGTCTATATATATATATATATATATATATATATAGTCATATAACTGTGGCACAGGTGCCCCACAGTCTGATACTTCGCTGTATAATTATGGTTAAGATATCAGTTTCACTCCGTAGGTGATCGTCTGAGTGATGGACTCTGGCACACAGTCACTCTAAGTACCAGAGTCCTGCAGCTCCATTTGACCCTGGACAATGACCCGGCGTTAACCATGGACCTGGGAGACCATGTTGACTCAGGCAGCAGCTTCTTCTTTGGAGGTAGGATGTTTGTACTTTACTCGGCAGGTTTTAAGATCACACTGTTGTGGCAGTGTCAGCTCTTTAACAGCTGTGTGCTCAGCATTATAAGCCTGACTTCTATGTCACGTTGCACAAATGTGTCGATCAAATAAATATACGCAAATGTATTTGTGGAGGACAACTAAGAAATGGTCAGCTGATGATAAGACAGAGCAGATTGCAAACTAGCTAAGGGCAGCTGGCCCACTCTGTTTATCTGGGTACTGTTTTATCACCTCTATATTGCCAAAAGACGTACTTCAAAAGCCACCACACTTTGTGCTCTGATCTGATGTAAGCTATTCCTGTTCTGTATCAGTCATCCTATATTTTAAACTAATACTAATACTTATCTCTGCCCCTAAGGATCCACTGTACCTTGCATCAATATATGTATATTGCAATAGGCCTTATAATGAAACCCATGAGGCTGTGCAAATACAAAATAAATTATGCCTTGCGATTGCCAGCTATGGTCTTTTGAGAGAACAAAAAGAATACATGAAATTTACTTTTTCAAAGGTGGCTCTATTTCAGTTTTTTCCCAGGTGCTTATGGGATAACACGGCACAAACCGTTCTTATTCTCCGGTTCCGTTAACATGAGCCTTTGTATTGTCACTCTCTAAAAGCTTCCGTTTATTTGCCTAAATAAGGAGGCCAGCTAGCCCGTTTCTGTTCCCCGAAGACAGAGAGCAGGTGTCTCTGGATGAAGACTCCCTTGTTTGGGAGTCGGCCTCTTAATTTGGTTTGTCATGTCACTCATTGGTAAAGCCCTCCATGGCTCATTTGCCATGGGAGGACATTTTCTCCCCGTGCGTCATTGGGCCGACAGCCTACTATTAAAAGGCTATTATCTCTGATCTCGAAGGGTTTTAGACCTTGGCAATAACTTCTCTGTGATCGCCGCTTATAAATTAAATGGGATGGCTGTTTTTAACAAATTTGTGAAAGAGTCTTAGAAAATGTCAGAACTTGGGAATTATTACTGGTGAAGATTATGAGCATGGTGTAATGTAGAGTATATATGCACCACGCCCACACTTATAATAAAGAGGAAATGAGGAGCATGATAACATTATAATATTTTCCATGTAACTTGTAGAATCGAGTCTGTGCATAAGAATTTAGATGACTTAACTTTAGCTAATATGCTATAGCATACTCTTTATATGTTGTGAAGCTCTTTAATTGATACCATGCTGTTGAAAAATAACCTTCTGTCTTGCCAGGTTGCCCTTCAGCTCCAAACAGCCTTGGTTGCAGGAATCCCACCCTAGCTTTCCAGGGGTGCATGCGTCTTATCTCCATCAACAACCAGCCGCTGGATTTATTCCGTGTGCAGCGAGGAGTGCTGGGTAACTACAGCGAGCTGCAAATTGACGTCTGTGGAATTCAGGATAGGTAAGTCCTGCAAGAAGTCCAATTGAACTTGACTGAATTCATGATTAAGCACGAGCGGATGTCAATTATGTGTTCTAGTCATCCACAGAAGATTGTTCTAGATCATTTTGAGGGCTAATATAGGAAAAGAGTATCAGAGCAGTTGTGGTGGGTGTTTTTTTCTCGGGCAGCTTGCTGACTCACACCTTCAGCACCGGGGGTCCTGATTCCAACTCAACTCTGCGTGTGTGGAGTTTGCATGTTCTCCCCGTGGATTTACTCCCAAAGTCTAAATGTGCATTTAGGCTAATTATGTAATTGCATATTCTCTCATTCAGTGTGTACCTTATGTTGCCTGTGATAGGCTCCAGGTGATCCTACTCAGAATAAGTGGTTAGAAAATGGATATACAGATGATTTCTGGAAAGGAATGTAGCTAAGAGGACTGATAATTGGATTTGGCTTTGACTAGAAGGACATTTTTTTTTCCTATATTCCTCAACAGATGTATCATAGTACTATAGAAGATGGTGGACATCATCAAATATGTTAGTCATATGCAGATCCAAGTACAGTAATCTTTTTTGTATCTATGTTCTTCTGGATGACAATGATGTCTCAGTCAAGGGGGGGGGGGTGTAACTGAAAAAGAAGGACCCTAATGGATCCTTCCAGCCTCTTTATAGATAGTAAATCCAGAGTCTGTTCTGGGGTTGATAGGTGAGACTGTGCTGAACAAGGGGTAAGGGAAGAACCGCTGCGTTCACAGCTTTCTTAGCTATGATCATCCAGGAGGAATCCTCTTTAAAGCTTAATCTCTTCAACTGTGCTCATTGGGGCCATAAACACAGCTGTCACATTTTATGAAAAAACTCCCAGAATATCCCATTATATATAAACCAGTTACAGGAATTTTTTCAAAGACATTGAATACATTAAAAGCATGAAAGAATTTAAATGTGACCGTATTACATAATACCATACACGTGGTTATTATAATACTTTTTTTCTCCTAGTAGCTGAATGCAATGCTGTACTGAACATTTCAGGATAGATCTTCGTTTTAGTGATTGATTTATCTGCTGTGTTGTGGAAAGCCCAGCACATCCAAGAGGAAAAACAAGGGCAAACTGGGCAAACGAAAGCACGTTTGCAGCTTTTTCGACCTGTCCCTTGTAGAGTCCGCTGGGAAGGAAATAGACCGTGACTCGTGTGCCATTTCATGCTGATCACGCCATCCAGCACTGCCGTGCCATGGCAGAGCTTGTCCTGAACGTAATTCTCAAACCTGGCAAGGACAAGGATTAAAATTTGTGCTAAGAGGTTGGAAAGAGGTTCAAAGAGTGGACTGGCAGCCTAGGCATCCAGGAGAGGGTTTTTTTTTTCCAACAGGCATGTGATTGGGCAGCTACTAAAACAGCAATCGAATGCCAGTGTTTCGGCATTCCTCTTCCTGATAACCCAGCCATACCTGCAAATCCTTGTCATATATATAGAACTTCACTGCATACAGTCATACAGTGGACGGGTTTCTCTGGGATTGTTCTTTTTTTTTTTTTTTGCTTGTGCTGTGAGTTTATTTGCTTATTTATTTATTTTGCTGCTTGTTTTCTGAACGTCACTGGACTTCTGCGCACTTAAGTTAAGGCATGAGTCAGCACAAGTGAGCATTGTCGGATTTGCCGAGGTTCCTTGGGAGTGCAGTAATTGCGGTTTAGAGGCAGTGGCTGGACTGAAAATCTTGTGCTGTTTTCCTCAGTGGTGTCATTTTGTAGTTGACAAACTTCTTTGAATATCTCCAGGCCTCTCTGTCACAGAATTTCAAGAGCTGTTCATCACTCAGAACCAGCAACCATCACTTGGCATCTGACGGGCTACCGCTATATTTGCTGTGACAGTTGCCAGCCTTTTCTACTAGCTTGAAACATCCCAAAAATGTCCTCCAAGGCATGATGCCAGAGTGAAATGAGAGTCCATGTGACATCATCTTGGAAACAAATCAATACAAATATCCCTCCTTACCTGGCTTCCTAATACAACCGGAGCCCTAATCCCAACCATTTCACTAAAGAATGTCTTTATTTATCTGCTTGTTGGCTTGTTTTAATTATTGCAAATATTTTTGATATCGGTAACTGGTCAGACACATGGTGCTAATTATTGTAGAAATGGGTGTAAAAGGCTTGTAGGTAACAGAAGAAGGTGTCAACTATAGGTTTCTACTCTATAGCAGTGTTTCCCAGTCCGGTCCCCGAGGACCTACAGATGGTCCACATTTTGGCTCCTTCCAAGCTCCTTACCGGAGGAAACAAAAACGTGGACTGTCTCTGAGTTTCAGAGGACCAGACTGGAAAACCCTGCTCCATACAAGTACTTTCAGTTTTTATAGCACTGTTTCATAGCTCCTAGTTGCCTTGTAAAAGGTAAATTATGTTGAGTAAGACTAAGAAACGGTGGTGTCTGCTGTCTCGAAAGTGCTGCACATTCATTAATTATGCAATGCTTTCTTGTAACAAGGACTAAACACTGAGGCATATTACCCTTTCAGTGGTTTCTCCTCTCACAGCCATGCAATTTGCTACATTAACGGTGGTGGCTCCTCCTGTATTTTACACTGAACAGGCCGCATCGTGTCATTAAAAATTAATGAGTGGATAAATAAATTCTGATGTTTTTTGTCAGTATAAATGTACGGTGCACATATCCTTGTTTGCTTTCATGTTTCACAGTGAAACTTGTTAAAGGAATGATGAATCAAAACCAATTTTTTGAAAAGCAACATATGTTATTATTTTTTCGTCATTGTTTAATAAATGACAGCTTCACATTGAACGGGACATTTGCAAGTAGTAGTTGTCTTCAATAATCCAATAGTTTTCATGTTTTCATTTCTCTCTGGACAGAAATGTTGCATTGAGAATAAACAACGTCTCCCAGGTATATTAAACACACTGTTTAAATCTGTTGACTTTGTATAATAATTGTACTGAATGGCTGTTTACCATCACGTGGGGAGTGGTTTTCAGAGACGACAAGAGGCTTTAGAATGTATAAATCACATTTCTCTCAGTTTGCTAACCTTTTTATGTCATGCTCATTAAAAGTTAATGAGCCACTTTATTTCAAAGGTGCCGTTCTGTGGCTTCATGGTGAAATTTAATGGTCCACAGGAGTCATTTTATGTCCATGATTAACAATAGCAAGGCAACAATTAAACCATTGTCTGAAACACTATCTGTACTGTAGCCATTTCTACTGCAATTAATGAGACCGTGCTGGAAGTATCCTATAAAAAGGATCCTCTGTCCTTCGGGATCTTGGGAAATTATATATGCACACTTAAAAAGGCCGGTCATTGTGAAATTTAAGGAGGCTTGAAGAAAGCACATTTATCAAGTGCGAGGTGGAAACTGCTGTAAAATGCCTGCCTGTTATTTTTTCACATGCAAGCGGATTGTGTGACTGATCATAGCATTTGAAATCAAATCGGCATCATCTTCAGAATGCCAGGCCGTGGTGATGAAGGCATCAAGGCTGCCTGGATGTCTGCTGATTTGGGTCTGGAAGCTGCCCCTCTTGCTGCGGGCCAGCGAGTGTTTACCATGCGATCAGGGGAGCCGTCACTCTTTAACTGGTCTTCTCGTGTTAATCCTTTGCTTCGTTAATGCTGGCAACCCATATAAATCTAATAAACTGCAGGGCACATCAATATGTTTTAACAAGTCCTGCACATTCATGGTCCAGGAAGTGCCCAGTTAATAAGAGATACATAGTGATATACTGTAGCATGAGTAAATGTCCTGGGACACTGACTAGGACAAGCAGGTACAGAAAATGGATGGATGGATGGATGAATGAATGAATGAAAGGAGATTTTACATGGAATTTTAAACACACAGCAGTAAAATATGCTGATACCGTAAGTCATGTACTAAATAATTTACTTATTTACTTAACAGTCAAGTTATTCATCGACTAATTTGTTTATGAATTTAATAATTAATTGCTATTCCATTTTTTGAGGCAGCATGGAGGTGCAGTGGTTCGCGCTGTTGCCCCGCACCTCTGGGTCCAGGGTTCGAGTCTCCACCATGGCTCCATGTGTGTGGAGTTTGTATGTTGTCACTATGGGGTTTCGCAGGGGGTGCTCTGGTTTCCCTCCCCCACAGTCATTAACGCACCTTAATGTGAATTGGAGTTACCACACTGTCTGTCACATTGTCTGTATGTGTGAATGGTATTGCTTATGGGCTGGTGCCTCATCCTGGGTTGTTCCCTGCCTTCTGCCCATAGCCTCTGGGACAGACTCCACTCTCCCATCACCCTGAATAGGATAAGTGGTTAGAGAAGATGGATGCATAATTTTTATTTTTATTATTATTATTAGAGATGGTAATGTCATTGTCAACCGCTGGTGACCATAGAGAAAGAATTTCCTTTAACGGGCCTTTCGTCTATTCTTCAGGATTCTTGCCGAAAAGCATCTACTTTTTCCAAGCATCATGCCCTTTTCCAATAATAGTTAGCGTCAGATTATCCGTTCGTGCATTACTTGTGTGTCATGACTGTCCATGGCGCTGGTGCCTTTGTACCCTTCCTCATACCCAAGCATGCATCTGAAGCAAAGCCAGTGATGCTCTATTTCATGTGAAAACCACAATTTAATTTGATGAGACAGTTGATTTAAATATAATACAGCTGATTTTGCTGCACTTCTAATGAGGCGCACAGAGAATTAAAGGGCAAAGGATGCCCCTGCTTAGGCATGCAGATCTGCACTTTGCTGCTTTCTCACCTGTTGGGCGCCCACTCTAGAAAAAGAAGCTTACAGCATTATTCTAGCATAAAGAGAAAAGCAAACAAAAAAAATAAAATCTATATTGTCATCTTCAACTATATGAGTCATATGTCATACGCTGAAAAGAAATTTCAATCTTGTTTGTTGTAGTGCAAGAAACAGTAATAAATAGATTGTAAATATGTAAGACATTTAAACATGACATATAACTTATGGGTAAGACAAAAAAAATTCAATTAAAAATGCATTTGTGCAATTGGGCAATTGAATTGAATATACATGAATGTCAATAAATAGATTCTGTTTACGATGTTATGCATCAGAATATCCCGATTGCACACGTACTTAGAGACTTCTGATTGGCCACTGCAACACCATCTTGGTTAATAAAGGTTCATCGAGTATCAGCTTGAACAGTAACACAGCAACAGAGACTGGTAGTGGGACTGCCGCATGAACGACAGTGAAATGTCTTTCCCACCAAATTGGACGTAATCATTCTGCCGATGTAGCGATTCACACCAACATGTCAGTTCTGCACTATTCACTGCATGCGAACAAGTGCCGACCTTTGTGCGTGCGTCCATCAGCTTAGCATCGGCTTCAGGAACCTGGGCATTTGGTTATCCGCAAACAGCTGCTTTTCACCTAGGTGTCTCTCATAAATGGCAGTACAGTGCAAAGCGTGTAACCAGTGCCAGGGAAATGTCATTCACTTTCAGCGTAAAAGTGCGGAAAATACAGCAGCAATCATCATTCTGACAAGCATAATCTCCAACTTCAAGGCAATAAAACATTTTTATTATCTGAAAGTTTAAAGTGGTCCATTTAGGAGCTTTATTGAGTGTCTTGCTCCCTGTCAACCCTGGCTGCTATTGTTGAGTTTCTTATTATTTTTGCTTTGGAATGTTCTATGGAGCTGCATCACAGTAGAGTTCCTCATTCTGGTCTCCCAGTGAGGGTGTGTGGAGCAGGTCTACTGAATGCGAGGGACTCTTTCTGGTGTCACACACTTCAAACATGGGGACGTTGGGGACTTTCAGACGCACTTTCCTTCCTTCCCAGAATCCCCAGGGCTCTCACAAAAGCTATAATTCTCCTTCTATGTTACAATCAGCAAATAAGTAGAGTTCACTTATCCTCCTCAACCGCCATTGTCTCATAAACATTTTCAGATGAAAAAAGCTATCTGCATAATCTGGTCTTTGCAATAAAATCACAGTAAAAAGGTTACTAGTAAACAGTAATAATTTATTCATTCATTTGTTTTTTTTTTCCTTGTTTGAAGTAAGACCGGTGATTGTGCTTTAAATATATTGACTCTTTTGTTCATGTGGTGTTATAATGATTATTTCTTCAAGACTTAATTGAACAAGACATTTAAATGATTAAACTGAATTACACAAATGTCACAATAATTACATTTACATACATTATTAGGTTGTGAATTGCCAATGACCGTGCCTTGGGTATGAGGGAACACTTCATTTTTCAGATGCCTGCCCAGTTTCTGTGAGCACGGAGGCCGGTGCTCACAGTCCTGGAGCACTTTCCACTGCGACTGCTCTGGGACAGGATACACAGGGGCCACCTGCCACAACTGTGAGTCACTGTCAGCGCCTCCACACCCAGAAGCCCATTAGCCTACAGCTCACTAGCTGCTCATGTTTCTGAACTAATTTGGTCTGGACACAAATCTCTCACCATGCCGCGAAACTTCCTACAAGTTTACGAAACCTCAGCTGATATTTTGCACATTTAAGTGTATTTTCTGCATGCCTGTATTTTGTTTACACAGGATCTTGTTTGTTTTTCCTGGGGCTGTAACAACACATAATGTATTAATGCCACATTGTGTATTAACTCGACAGAATGTAACAATTGAATGGTCATAGTAACACTGATAATGATGATAATAATAATAAGAATATGGTAATGTTGCAATGTAAAATTATAATGTAGTCTATAAATTTGTTACATTTAGTCAACTTCTTACATAATGAGGTGTTGCTACATAATGTGGTGCTACTCGGTGTGTATCAATGCATCACGTAATGACATCACATTATGTGTTGGAAATTTGGGTCATTTAGTGGAGTTTTTACATGATGCATTATTATTACAAAATGTGTTGTTACCGGAGTCCCCATCCCTGATGATATTTCAAAAACTAAATAAATAGCTACTGAGTGTAGTCAGAATATCATAGCCAGCTAGCTGGTTAGCAAAGTATCTGCTAAATAAGGAATGTCTTTATTTAATGCTTAATGAAGTGACTCGATGTGTGGTTCATGTGATGGTAAAAATGATGCTGCGTAATCATATAGTGTGCCACCATAGGCAACAGATGGTTTGGACTTATGGGACTTATTGTGAAGTCTTAAAGCACTTATGTAAGTTGCTCTGGCTAAGAGCGTCTGCCAAATGCTGTAAATGTAAATGTAAATGGAGATGTAGAGTACCTAATGAGTGCCGTAAGATCTAAGCACGGTGAAGAAATAAATACTGAGAAGGTAACTGGAAGCCTTTATCCCTTATCCATCCCTGTGTCCAGCGATCTATGAACCGTCATGTGAAGCATACATGCATGCAGGGAGTGCCTCAGGGTACTTCTCCATTGACCCAGATGGGAGTGGCCCCCTGCTGTCCACCCTAGTGTACTGCAATATGACGGGTGAGTCTATCCTTCGGCTGCCAGAACTCTTAGCCCTGACAATGTACGGACAGCCATTCTGTTTGTCTGTCTATCTGTGTTTCATTAACCTTATAATTATTACCACAGTGGCTAATTCAGGTCTCCCAGCAAACTAAAAACATCCATCCTACTTTGTCTGTGAACTCTCTTGGTTGTGTACTGAACAATCATAAAAACGATGCTTTATTTGCTGTTTGTATGAGTATGAGTACGGATGCATTGGAATGCTTCAGTTTTCGTATATTATGTCATGCTGCCCTTTAAGACATACGCACAGACGTACAGGTGAGGGAGAAGCTTGCAGTCCAGGCAAAGGGTCAGCCATCTACTGTATCTAGTGAAGCATTTATCATTTTGGTTATTTTCATGTATAAGATGTGGTGGAAGTCAGTGTGTCAGTGAATGAATTTGACTAAGAGCAGAACTGGGATTGTATAAGCATACAGAGAAACCCATAAATTTTTTTTTTTTCATCTTGATAATGATATTAAAACACACTCTTCAAGGCTATGCCTTAGTATGAGCTATCAATGGGGATGTGATCCTCTCAAAAAAGTCCTTCTCATGAAATATACAATGAAGTTTATTAGTTCGTTGTACACTCCTTTTTAGAAGGTTATTTCAAAGAGTGAGAAGAATCTGTGTTACAAAGAAACTTTGCTGAATCACAGGTGATCACACATCGTACATTCGAGCTGGTTCTTTAAGGAATTTAAGGAGAATTCTGCAGAATTTGGAACCTAACTTAATAAAAAGGGCCATTAAAACTATAATACAGACTCTTCTTATGAATCAGTCACGTTCTGAAAGCCCGTTCGTAACTTCAGATGTTCGTAAGTCGTTATTCAACATCATTTTAAGGGTATACGCAAGTACAAAGAACTAGGATGCTGGGAGTACGCACGCTACGCTGCTGTGTGATGGGGGTACTAGCCAGAAGTCGTACTGGGTGGAACTGGTACGCAGAAAAAAAATTCATGTTGTGGACAGGAAACGGGAGACCAATGGACACAATTTGGACTTGCAGTCCTCTCCGTTTGTATATGTCTGAAAGTTCTTAAGTTGAAAGTCTGTAAGTAGAGGAGTGTCTGTATATTATATTATATTTATTTTGTTCAGGGCGGGGGAGAACCTATTTAACATACAATTTTGTTTATGCCTTGTTTTAGAGGACAAAGTCTGGACAGTTGTCACCCACAACAACACAGATCTAATAAAAGTACAAGGGTCCACACTGCAAAAGCCCCATGTCATGCGATTCAACTACAGTGCCTCAAGTGAACAGCTACGATCCCTGGTAACCATGTCTGAGCAGTGTCAACAGGAAGTGGTCTACCGCTGCAAAAAGTCCCGCCTCTTCAACACATGGGGTGAGGCACAGTATCTCAGATTTATTCTTGTATTTGTGCTTTTTTCAAATGATGCTCCATAGTAATAATTATAGATAATCAGCTAAAATAAACATTATAATTAAGCAACTAAAGTATAATTAGCCTTGATGTGTCTGTTGATGTGCTTTTTACTTTGTAATCAAAACAAAAAAAGTTTCATAAGGTCAAAAAAGCTGCATAATGCTATTATAAGAAGTGAAAGTTTTAATACTAAGGACCGGAATTTCATCAACATGCAAGGTTTAAGCTGAAATTGTGACATGCAAATTGTGGGGCCAGGGATGCAAAAACATTTCTCCTGCAGAGCCATTGTGAACCCCGAATCGGATCATAATGTGTGACTGATTGGTGCCGCAGGACCTTGTGGAAGAACATGCAAAAAGCAGTTCAGGATAATTGGCCTGGCTGGGAGTGTATTAATGTATTGCCATCAGATGCCATCGGACGCCAGAGGCTTCGATTCTTTTAATATGCTGCTTGGGCACAAGTGACCTCCTTGAATAAATGATTACTGCTCTGTAGGGGGGGGGGTGTTTATTTGTCTCAGTCCATGATCCACAGCTTTCCTGCAGCATGTGCAAAGATCACATCTCATGAGACATGTTTGGCTTTCAAACGCCAAGACAGAAAACAGCATGTAGAGAAATAAGAGCAAGTGTCGTGAAAAAGCAGCTTATAATTTAATATAATTGCTCACAGTAGTTCTGTGATGTTAGAGTTCTCATGAAAGCCTTTTTTATTCATTTGTTTAAACAACAGTACTAATAGAAATGAATTCAGCATGCGGCAAGCACTTAAGTTTGTCTTGAGTGTTCTCATAACATTGAGAGCAAGAAGGTTACGGCGGCTGCATTAGGCAAAATCACTCTCATTTCATACCATAACTAGAATTGCAGTGGATTTTTATGTCGCATCTGGAGGTTTCTCCTCTTAGGTGTGTGTGTGTGTGTCCCATTGTTGCCATAGTAATGTGTTTTTGTTCCTTTTCTAGCTACATACAGTGAAAGCCGCTTATAGTGATCAAATCTTTGGGTGGAGTTGATCACTATAAGTGGAGAATCATTATAACCAATTTTTTTCTTCTTTACAAATTACCATCTAACTGATATTACTTACATGAATATAAGGTAGTTAAATGGACAGCGTTACTATTTACTTAATTTTTATTTCAAAATACATTACAACCATTTCAATTGCTTTTCAAATTACAGTTCTGTAGAAATTAAATAACTAAACTATGTATAATTAAAATACACTATAATACAGTTCTGTATATAGTTTCGCTGCTGCATCTCATTGGCCCATTTTTGGCAGTTTACCATGAGCTTTGACGAGTTTATATTCGTCATTGAAAGAAAATGACTTTTTCCCCATCATGTTTTCTGTTAGCCATAAGCAGACATGTTACCACAAGGCAATAAAGTTTTAATTTTTCCATATGTTGTCATGTTTAAAAAAACCCAAAATGAACACTGTAAATGGACAACTTGCTTACTATAAGCAAATTGTTTAAACAGCATATGTACCGGTATGATTCTGTCCCAAGCTTTTTGATCCATATCAGTGTTTGATCAATATAAACATGATCGCAATAAATGGTTTCCACTGTATATGCAATCTGCTATTATTATTGTTATTATTATTTTTTTGTCTTAATAATGAAAATAGCAGTGATTTACTTCATTAATATTTTGGCTTTCAATATATTCTATTTGTGTACTGGGTACTGTGTACTTTAATTTGTTTGCATCATGGTTACCTGGTTGCATTAGTTCTGTCTTTCAACTTAATTTGTTTCGCACTACATGTAAGTTTGTCTGTGTGCTGCATACCTTACTGCTGTTTGCAGAAGAATTTTCCTGCTGAGATTCTGTCTAATTTCCTCAGCAAAAACATGTGGATAAAAATGAATGGCATAGTAATAATTTAGTGTGATTTCATTTTGTGCTCCCTGTATAGATATATATATATATATATAGATATAGCTTATGTCCATCAGTTTCGGAAGGTTCGGGTCACCGTCGCTCAGATGCCTCATGCTGCTTTGCAGATGGCGCCCCCATGTCCTGGTGGGCGGACAGAAGCGGGGAGAGGCGCACCTACTGGGGGGGCTTCCTGCCCGGGGTGCAGCAGTGCTCCTGCAGTTTGGAGGAGAACTGCATCGACATGAACTACTTCTGCAACTGCGACGCTGACAGGGATTCATGGTAATGGAGCTGAAACCGTTCAATATTAGGCTATTTACCTGCCTAAATTTACTGCCTTTAATCTGGGCCATTCTCTACAAGATAAACTTAATGTTTATCACTGTGTTATTTTACAAAATTGCTCAATTACGTTTCTGTTACAAATGCGTTTGAAAATAACTCTTGCCCTTTACTTGAATGCCATCTGTGCATGTCTTATTAATCAGGAAATGATTGCTATGTCGTGTGTTTACTAGCCTGCATTTCTGTTTATAAAAGTAGTGAGGCATAATTCTACAGAGAGTTCAGATTCCTGTGGCTTTATTAACAGATATCCACATGTTCAGTACTTACTGCAGGGGATAGCTGTAGGCTTGTCTGCGGGGAATTTGTAATGATTTTAGCCATAATAAGCACAGAAGCATTCCTAAAGGGAAACAGATTTACAGTGCAAACATCTAACGAAACCCAAGGCCAACTTATGTGAAGCGGATATAGAAATCGGACATGCTTAAATCTCTGAAGACAGAAACAAATTTGAAAAATAAATGTGCTGCCTACCTTAAATGATTATAAGTGATGCAAGCGCTGATAGATACCAAAATAATTAGTGGTATAATGGATCAGTGGATTTTTCAAAGGAAAGTTATTCCTGAACGTAATCAGTGGATGTTTCAAGTTAGTACAAGCAACGTTACCAAGCTAATAGCACTATTTAAGTTATTTTCAGTACTTTGAAGCACCATTTATATTCCATACAGCTACATTTTCAGCCGATGTGTGGCATAGTGGGTTAGGACTCTGTGCCTGTGAATGTCAGCGGAAATCCCGTGGTTGGCAGACTAATCATATCTCCGATGGGCCCCTGAGCAAGGCCCCTAACCCCAATTGCCCCAGGGACTGGCTTACCCTGCCTTCTCAACTGTTTGTCGCTTTGGATAAAGGCATCTGCTAAATAGATACATGTAAATGTTGTACATAACCTTGCTAACAAAATTAATATATTATAATTTATTGCTGAGAATTCCCCGTGTGCGTTTCTGTACCTCTGGCCCTGATATGTGTTGCGGTTAAAAATGCACATTTCCCTGCGAGTGTTTTATGTCGTGTCATTGGATCAGGTTGCCTGTTTCCTTATTCCTCTTCTCAGAAACCATCTGTAACCTCTATGTCATTTTAAAGGGCAAATGACACAGGGCTTCTCTCCTACAAGGACCATTTGCCAGTGAGTGAAATTACAATTGGAGACACAAACAGGACCGGATCCGAAGCTCTCTACCGAATTGGAGCTCTGCATTGTTATGGGGACAGTAAGTGTCTTAGTGCCTGCAAATAATCAGTCTAATAGCTTCAGGATTTTGTGGGGGACCAGAGTAAATGTTAAGAATACAACATTTATGAGATGTTTATATATTTGAGAAAGAATTTATTATAGTTGGTCATATGCATTGGGTATTGATAACATATATGTAACAATAAATACTTATTTAACTATAAGAAATGTTGGTAACACTTGAAGGGGCTCAAGTAACTTAGTAACTCAGTTACTACTCAAGTACTTATCATGAACAAATGTAGTAACTGCATGAAATAAATGAACCATTATGATTTATTAATGTTGAACCAACACGGAATTAGTATGTAACTAACACTTAGTTACTGGTTAATTAATGTATTAAGTAAGAGTGTACTACTACACCGTGCCCCCTCGAGTAGTCTCACCAAAATATATATATATATTTTTTTTTTACTACAGTTACTATTTGCTTATTGCATCCCTGTTGTTACAAATTGAAATTGGCATTACTGCTGGTTACCCATGGCGATATTATTTTTATTTTCTCTGTCTTCTCCCTCCAGGATTTTTCTGGAACGCGGCATCATTTTATCAGGAGTCATCATACCTTCATTTCCCCACTCTCCAAGCAGAGCTCAGCACTGATATCTCCTTCTACTTCAAGACCACTGCACCCTTTGGTGTTTTCCTCGAGAACTTGGGAGTGAGAGACTTCCTCCGTGTGGAGCTGAGCTGTAAGTCCCTCACTTGTTTTGAGGAAAAATTGACTATTCTGTTGCTTAGAGACAGACATCTTAAAATGACTTCTGTATCTGTCAGAGCCAGCTGTATCATCTGAATACCTTTTGCATATTTAAGTGGCTTGAGTACTATTTCATGATTGTTCCTCTCAGTCACATGCCAGGACTGATCTAAGATATGTGGAAGGATTCATCTTTCAGCCTTTACATGCAAAAGAACCAAGTATTCCACAAACAGCAGCAAAGGAAAAAAATTCCAAAAAATATGACATCTGAAGTGTCACGGGAGATCTTCTACTGATTGGTCAAAATGAGTCAGGCATTTTATGTTAAATAAGAAATAAAAGTCCCTTCTTTACACTCTACCTGGCTTTTCAAATGTTTAACAGATTTGGATCTAAATTTAAACACAGCTTTCAAGTTTATGCCTTATTCACTTGGCTGATAGTCTTATTCAGTGTGATGTACAGCCACTTTGTGAAAACTGCAGGAAGTGTCCTATATATAGGAAGCACTTCTGAACGCCCTTAAAATACTGGGAATAAAAGCTCATTCTTGTATATATGAAACTTAGAACTTATGTCAAAAAATTAAAGCCACAATTCAGAAAGTGATGTTTTATTTTTTCCCCAGTTTGGATGGGGTAACATTATACTGTTCATCATGAGGGTTTTGGGAGAGGGGGGTCTGGGTATATCTGCTTAACCTGCTGCCCCCATGATAAGGAGAGATGATGGAAGGATGGATGGATGGATTGATGTTTTATTTCTATTTTAAAGAAAAACACAATTAATCGTTTTGAACGATATGTCCTTCTTCTTCGTAAACTGATGAACAATAAGTATGATGTTTATCTTTTTTTTTGTTTTGTTTTTGCATTTTCTTCACATTCAGGAATGTTTTTATGTCATCCACTGTGTGGTCTTTTCTGGGTGGTCTGTTCTCAGCCTTTTCTCGAACCCAGGTCTTTCCATTTGTCTTAATGAGTTTGTTTTGGCGGTGATTGCCTGTCCTCTCATTCGCAGCATAGCCATTGAAATGGAAGGCTTTAAAAACACATCCACTGTTGCTAAAGGTTCATGGCTCTTTCCTGTGCACTCAGTGAATGCAGCAGACAGCTGTACAGTTAGAAACACCTGTAATGCTGATGTTCTCCATACGTATGCTTATCTAAAAAGTGGCCATTTGCACACCACAAGTGCTACTAGTGTGTAAAGGTAACATGCATATCCATTAACTTACCAGCAGGAATAGGGAATATTATTTTGCCTTATATGTATCTTCTGCACTGAAATCTATATTCTTTTAACATTTAGGTATATGCATTAGCTAGTCTTCCTGGTCAAATATTTTGGAGGACTGCAATAAATAATTCTGCGTCCTGTTCAAAGGTTATAACAAGATGCATTAGTCATAAATACAAGTTTATTCTCATAGACCGAGAAAGGATTCTTGCTTTACATGTGTTGGGGTTATCCTTCATTTTCCTGCGTTTCTCGGGCACTCTGGATTAACCCACCAACATTACCAAGGCCCGAAACACCACTTTTCCACTACTGAGACTTTTACAAAGTTGCTGTGTGCCTGAAGTCTCTCACGAGTAGTGAATGTTTACTTAAAACTGTACCATTTACTGAGCTCAGCAGTAGCATGGAGCCTCATCCCCAGCATGAAGTAAAACTTTAAATCAAATCATGCAAATGAGTCATTATCAAGTTTGGCTCACCTCCTTTGCTTTGACCTTTTTCTGCTTAGAACAACATAACATACCCATTACATTAAAACGGGAGACTTCTGTCCTTTCAACCAACTTTCCTTAAGTAGACTTAACCATGAACACTTTTGGCTTTTACCGCACTATATCTTCCAGCATATATTTATACGGTTTACTCTACTTAGTCTACTATGTTACAGCAAATATGTATACTTTATACTGTACTACATTTCTACTTTGTGCTGTGTTACATTTTACAGTCGCATTGCTGTTTTTTTTTCCCCATCGGATGACGACACGGAAAAGTGGTAGGACAGATAATACTGAGATTTTGGAGCTTTTCTCTTCAAAGTAAAGCCCAGCGACTCGAAGCAGGGAGTCGGCGTCAGCGATTTCGAATCCTGTCAGCTCTCAGAAACATTTATATAAGCATGAAGATGAGACCTTTGGGCGTGTTTTTCTTTTTTCTCCCCCAGTTGGAGAGATTGATTGCTATAGAGTCTGTACTATATATGACACCTTCTGATTCATTAACTAAATGGCAAAAGGTGATCCTTGAATGCAATGTGATCAGGCTAACTTATTGGTTCATTGTGAATAGCACGTTGATGATGTCATGACAAAATGTGTTAAAATCTTAATTCTGTGGCCATTAGTGGGTAAGTTTTATTTAATAGCACAGACATATAGAGCTTTGCAATATGACAAAAATTGCATATGCCGATATGACGATGTATCCAATTTTCTGTAAATTCAATGATTAAGTGGTTTATATAAAATGACCACATGATAAAACCTATTTATTCTTATTTTGATTTGATCAAAAATTGAAAGATACTTCCTAATTTTTCATTATTTATAATAGCTGGGTAATTTGTAAACCTAATTTCGGATACAGTGGAATATATTTTTGAACCTCTTACTAAAACTAGCATTTCATGTTTTAAATGTATAGATTAGATAATACAATGCTGTCATTCCTGAACTTTTGTATTTAACAAAATTTATGTACAGTAGACACACCTAATGCTATCTTGTTACATCAGGGGTAGTATTGTTACTGTAATACTTTTTAAAGGTAAATACTTAATTTTACTGACGTAGAAAGTCCAAAGGGGTACCTCAGTTTATACTAGACTACATTCTCTTGTTTATTTCTACTTTTGCTTAAGTAAATATTTTGAGTACTTCCTCTGCCTCCGTTTCTTATCAAAATCATTTACATTCTTGTTTCATGAAAAAAACTGTATTATAACACAAAACAGTTCTTGTTGAAGCAAGGTTATTTTGTGTCTCATTACAGTATAATGTGAAAAAAAATCTAATTACAAGGAGAAAGGTTTCTCGTTATAATGAGAAACTGGGCAAATTTTAGTTTTGTTGGGGTGGAAACGATATCCTGCCCTAGTAAACTTGACGACTTCTCACCCTACTTACATTCTGTAATACATTATTTTGTTAATTCATTCACTGCAAAATATGTAAGTATGGCACATGTATGTCACATTTATTTCTATTAACATATATGTTATTAAGCAGATGCTTTTGCCCAAAGCACCACGCTAGTGAGAGGAATTTCGCATTATAAACGTACAGCTGTCGCGTATTAGAGAAACATCGTCCAAACAAAGCAAGAAACTAAAATGGAGCTACTGAAATCAGCAGAATGTGCAGCATTGAGAGCACTTGGGGAACATGGAGTGGTTTGAGGCTAGTGGAGGTGTTCCTGGAGCAGATGGGTCTTGATGCGTCTCTTGAAGGTGGAGTGGGAGTCTGATGACCGGTTGTGGTTTGGCCTAGTGGAGGTGTTCCTGGAGCAGATGTGTTGTGGGGCATTTCTTCTGCTCTTAATGTTTCTTCTGCTACTTCATGTTCTCTGTAGTATTTGAGTTCTCAGTACTCTAGTTCTATCAGTAAATGTGGTTGTTCTTTGGATAAACAGACGATCCATCTCTGTGGCTTCTTCCCCTCAGCGCCGTCCACCGTGACGTTCGTTTTCGACGTGGGGAACGGCCCCGTGGTCCTGCTGGCCAAGTCCCCCGTTCCCCTGAACGATAAACAGTGGCACTACGTGAGAGCCGAGCGCAACGTCAAGGAAGCTTCACTGCAGGTGGACCAGCTGCCGCTGCGATACACCGAAGCGCCCCCCGATGGCCATTTCCGGCTGCAGCTCAACAGTCAGCTGTTCGTAGGTAGGAGCCGGCGTCAGTCTCATTTGAATGGTTACCCCTACCACATCACCCCTTCCACATCGCTCCTGCCACATCTCTCCTGCGGCATCACTTCATTTTCTTTTATAACCATTTCTTCAGATGGCATTACAGCAGGGGAGAAAACCCTCATATACAGTCAAACTCACGGCATTTTTTTAATCAAACGATGTCTTATCATAGTTCCTCAGTGGGTATCACTGTTGCCTCACACCTCTAGGGTTCGAATCCCACCTCTGCTCTGCTTGTGTGGAGTGTGCGTGTTCTCCCTGTGTTGCCTTGATTTCCTTCGCCATGCAGTCAGGCTAATTGGCCTGTGGCTCTGTGTGTCTGTGTGACCTGCAGTGGACTGTCATCCTGTGCTGGGCATAGTGCGATAGACCCCAGGCCCCCCAGTGTGACCCTGATCAGGATAAATGGATGGATGGATATCCTGTTGTCTGTTCCTCTGTGATTTTTTGACGGTACGCCCCGGGTATTGATGCACTCTCCCTGCCGCAGGTGGCACAGCTTCCCGCCAGAGAGGCTTTCTGGGATGCGTCCGCGGGCTCACCGCCAACGGCATCACTCTGGATCTGGAGGAGCGTGCCAAGATGACGCCCGGCGTGAGCGCTGGCTGTCCGGGCCACTGCAGCGGCCATGGCAACCTGTGCCACAACCGCGGGCGCTGCGTGGAGAGGAACGGCGGTTATTTCTGCGACTGCACATACTCCGCTTATGGCGGACCAAGCTGTAAGAACGGTACGGCGTCGGATTCGCATCCTGCTCTGCTGCGCAATATCTCTGTTTTTTTTGTTTTTATTTATCTAGCTAGCTGTATTATTCACGACAAACATTGGCAGTCAGTGTGGGCATTCATTCTAAAGACACACTAAAGCACTCAACTAAACTTTATCCACCTAACCTAATTAATTAAACCGTTCCTGCCATTATTGAAGTCGTTAGAGGTGTAAAGAGAATCGGCTTCTGCCCTAGAGCATTATGCTTTGATTGAGGACCCCCGCTTTAAAAGAAGGACACAGTTTCTATTCTCTATTTAGGGTAGCAAAAATACCATTTAAGGGTTTGTTTGATCCTTTTTTAGCGTTGACTTTGTCTTAATAGATGTGTCCCTTCTTTATAATTCTGTGTTCCAGAGTGTCAACACATTAGTGAGTGACAGCATAGTGCTTGATTCATTACTGATACATTTTATTTATCTGT
>JABFEB020000035.1:6375575-6388362 GCA_019775895.2 Stomatorhinus ivindoensis
ATGGTAAATATTCAACAATATCAAAACCACTACTAAGCAGCTCAAATTTTACATTGTGCATCAGATGATGCTTCTTCTTTTTTACTCTAATAAAGACTTGTGTGGGTGTTGGCATCTTTCAAAAGTTATAATGTATTTTGGAGTTTCACACTTTTATACTTTTTCAGAACGCAGTTGAGATTTTCTTTGGCCATGTGTAGTTTCATAACACCACGATACAAAAAAAAAATACCCATAGCATGTGAAAATCCATCATAAGCCTAGTTTATAATTTGCCCATAGGCATTTTTATCTTTCGCTATTTTATGTAGAAACACTTTGCAGATCTTTAACACTGAAAGCAGCATTTGGGTTCAGTTTGATGTGATTGAACTGGAAGAGGTCTCTCCTGTCTTTGATAAGCCAATATCTATATTTACGCAGAGTTTAAGGCTGTGTCTTTTTGTGCAAGAGGAAATCACTTCTGTTTCGCCTCTAGCCGACCCAACACAAACATGGCTCTGCGCCACCAATCCTTTTAATAAGAAAATTCACCACTGTCTTACACTCGACAATCTCTTCAGACCCCATTGTGAGAGACGGACAGCTTCAGACTTATTCTTTGTACTGTTATTGGATTGTGCAGCAGCTATGCTCTTTAGAAAGAATAAAACAAGGCTTTTATAACTGCGCCACATGCTATGGGTAAACTTGGCAACTTGGAGACGACTCAATCAAATCCTCTGCATATTTTTGCATTAATGCGTTAGCAGCGAGTACATTATACATTATTAAGATTAGGAAAGATTCAGATATACATTTTAACTTTGTGCAAAAGGATGTATTTGCATGGATGTACGAGGGCTCGTTCACAAATCCAACATTTGAAAATCCCTTCCGAAAATACTTTGGAAGACGCCGCACAGTGCCACTCATTTCTCGCTCCCTGTCTTCACAGAGGTGTCCATGTCATTCGAGGGCGGTTCCTCGGTGACCTACAACTTCCGAGAGGCCTTCTCTAGCATGATAAACAGAAGCGTCCACACTTCTGCCATCTATACCCAGAACAGGAACTCCCGGGAGAACGTGGCCCTCAGCTTCCGTACCTCGCAGACTCCAGCTATGCTGCTTGCTTCCAGCACTGTCTACCAGCAGTATATGGCTATCATACTGGCCCGCAATGGTACTGCAGTGTCTTTCCTTACCAAGACCGTGTCTTGACTGTTTATATCTGCTGTATATATGAGTCACAGATAACCAGAGACAGATTACATGTGTGTGTGTGTGTGAGAGCAAATTGGCCAAAAAACTTAATTCTCATAAAAATGGATTATTATTTCTATTCAAAGACACTCATACTAACAAGGCAGCACAAATTTATGCACTTAACAGGTAAAATATTTTTTATCTCAGGTTTTGTCCTTCTGAAAAAAACAGAAGTGAATTCTGAGCCCTCAGGTTAAGAATCGATTTGTTCAACTTTAGAATGAATGTGATCATAGAATGTTCCAAAAGTTTCTGGTGGTGTTTTGTGACATTCGGCTCCCTGCTTAAGCTTCACCCTTTAAAATTACCCTAGTAAAACTTTTTGGCATTCCTGTCTGATGTGGCAGTTATTAACATTTGGTTATCGTCAAGTGCCTGTAATTACATACTGCAAGTCTTTTGCCGGAGTGCTTAACGGTTGGGCTAGGTGAGCAGAGAGAAGATAAGGGAATGAAAGCACCAGAGAGGATGGGAAATGAATTAAGTTGTAACTGAATTTGCATGCAATGCATCATGGTCCTCATTTATTAAGGGTACTGGCATCGATGGACCACTGGATGGATTATATGACTGATAAGATGATTTCTGCGCAGCTAGCAGAGGAGGATCATAGAACTGGTCATTTGCTCGGAAGATTACAGCAAAAATTTCCTGCTATTAAAATAACAAAAGGTTTCAGGCGTTTGGGTCACAGTCATATCATACTGCAGCGTACATTTATCATTTATGTTAAGTATTCCTGATAAATTATATATTTCTTTGGCAGTATATCAACATAGAGCCTGACTGTAAAATGCTGTGAAGGTTTGACAGAGCGTGTATAATCGGACTACTTAGTAGTGAATACAGCTGTCACTGTACTAATGGTAATCATCATTATAGTCATTTCTGGTGTTATGTATATTCAGCACTGAGGACTGGGCGTTGCTTACTACATCATTTAAACATTGGCTTAACGCCACCCCCCTTTAGGGAGCCTGCAGATCTGGTACAGGTTCAATAGGGAAAGGAAGCCAGACGTGTTCACGCCCGCAACGGCCAGCCTGGCCAATGGACAGCTCCACTGGGTGCGAGTGCATCGAGATGGGCGGGACGTCTACATTCAGGTGAGTTTCCTGTGTGGTTTCAGTAAAGCACAGTTTGGCTTTTAGGCAAAATAAGGTAAATTTCATTTATCACAGAAAATCAAGGTAAACTCAGTAGAAGATACTGACTTTCATATGGTGACTGAGTACTTATATCTGTATAAGACATATGTTCTGGACGTTATTGCTGTTATTTGACTGTTGAATTATTTACATGAATGTGTCCTGTTATAGTGACCTTATAGTTATTTATTTTCAATGGAAATGACACTTATCCAAAAATCGCTATCAGTATAGAAAAAAAATCATTATCAGATTCCACAGGGGACGGGGGATAGAAGAAATCGACCCGATTTTCCATCCGAGATAGATCGAGTCTGAAAAACAGCGAAAATTCTTGTCGCGTTAGCACGACATACCGTTACCGCAAGTGAGGGTCACGTGATGGCTAGTTGTTAAGTACGGCATGTGCATCGGAGCTGTCATGTCGGCTGAGTGTAAATGCAGTAGCTCCTTAACATTAGTGCATTTCACTTGCGCAGATTTGATTATTTGAATCTATACCGTGAACAATTAATCCGGAATATTTTTGGAGCTTGCTGAAATATCGCAAACAGAAACAGAAATACTATCAATGCATATTTCATTGTGTACTTGTATGACATAGTTTTAATTTTAGTCTCGTGTTTCTCGGAGTAACTTTTAAACCTGTCAATGCTGATAATGTAGCATTTTTAATAATGATTCCAAAACGTATTGCTTTCAGTGTGTACAGTAATAACTTTTTACATGCAGGTCAGCATAGGAAATGAGAAAGTAATTTGACAGGCAACGTGTACAGTACAATGCGGTTTGTTTTACTTATATTTGTTATTAATCAGGCTAACAGCCTGTTATGAGTTGAGGTTGGGGTGCCTGTTATTTGCAAATTCTTTCTAAAGTTTTTTTTTTTAATTATTATAAGTTATTATCTGTATTATTATCTGTACTGGAGACTTATGTGTACTTTTTGACAAGAAATTGTTGGGTGGGGTATGATATGATATTTTAATGACCGATTTGTTTATTATATTTAATTTCGCAACAGACATCATGGTTTGCACCTTTAGAAATATTTTTGATAATTTTTCATCAAGTTGTTACTACATAAAACAAAGAAGCAAATTGTGTAAATTGTGAGGTCTCTTGTTAGTCATGGATTTTTTTCATGTAGCAATGTGGGATAACTTTTGTTTGAGCAACATGACCGTTATATTTTCCTATTATTAGTATATACAAACAATGCAGCTACAACACTAAATGCAAATACTCGCCAGATTAATTGGTATCGACAGATACTCAAAATTTTAATATTGGACAAGAAAAAATGATATCGTTCCATCTCTAATTTTCAACAAATCTTTTTGGATTGGCTGCTATCTTTAAATTCAGTCTTAAACTGGTTTTCTGCCGATGGAGAGGATAAGCAGCAGACATTTTGCAGTGGTATACTTCCTGGCAGTTTATCATTCCTTAAAAACTGCCCTTGAGGTTATTTTTTTCAGGACCTAAACAAAGATCTCTGTGGGCAGTTGAAAATGAAGTTGGATTATGGAATTTCTTTTACAGTCCTGTTTATTTATTCCCTTTTATTTCCCCTGCCAGATTGATAATGATATAAACCAAAAATACAGCCTGACATCCGAGGGAGACTTGAACGCAATTAGATTCCTGACTTTGGGCAAAGTCACAGGTAAGTGGACTTGTGAAAGGAAAGCAATCTGGATGGAGTGAAATGAAAAGGTGTGATATCTGTCTGCATTAATAAAGTCTTATACGCTAATCCCGATTGGGATTCCTCAATAAATAAATCACACAGTTATACCAGGACCCAATTAAAAAAAAAAACCTTTGTCCACAAAACAAATCTGCATATAAATTAAGATACATTAGACATTGCATTGGTCAATAAAGTTAATATAGGTTATATGGAAATACAAACATGTCAAGTCTGCCAATATGATAGAAATAGTGACTAATGGAAACTCTGTGTATTCATCAAATCATTTTTCCTGTGCTCATTCACTAATTCCGTGAACATTTTGTAAGAATAAAGAACCAGTTGAGCAAAGGGTAGATTAATTCATTGAGCGAGAACCTCACGTAGACCTAATTTCATGGAAGCCTTTATCTTTAATCATGTCACTAAACATAAATGGAGCCGCTGCCTTTTCTCAACGTCTAAAAGTGGATAGAGCTTTTAGTATTATTGATAACATAAGTGAAAGCAAAATCTACATTTTAAAAACCTTCTAACAACAACTTAAATTAAGGAGAGCAGCTTGGAACAACGAAAGGTGAACGATTCAATTTTAACATAAAATTTCATCTATTACTGTTAATGTTTTGATAAAAACAGCAGTTTGAAGCAGCACATAACTCATTTTTCTTGCATAAATCATTCCCTGTTATGTTTAAGATTGAATCCCAGGTGAACAAAAGAAATTATGTCAAACAAATAAATTATTTCAGCAATATCCACTCAGAGAGTAACATTTCAATAATAATGAAATGCTTCCTTTACCATTCTTTCATTTTCCTAAGCTCCACATCCAAAGCAGGATTTCAGAAACCCTGAAGCCTATTGCAAGACAGGGAATCCCTCGACAAAATGCCATTTCATGACAGGACACACATATGTTGGTATACCTATCTAAATGGGGACCTACCATTTATTTCTATGGGAAAATCCTAATTGCAATCACAACACTCTTAAACCCCACCCATCTCTAACCTTAACCATAAGAAACCAAAGAAAATACAAGACTTTTGGCATTTTAATTTTTTATTGCTTTTTATAAAAACTGTGGTTATCCAAATGTCCCCAAAGATGTCCCCAGAAGTATGCATAAGCAACTAAACAAAATGCAAGACTATTTTAGTTTTTTTTTTCATTACATTCAAAGACTTTTATAAAATTTAGTTTTATTTATCCCCATAAGGTTAGATTGACAGGTGTTTATCACATTATCACATTGTGCAGACATTTGGTACCCACAAAATAACACAGTGGTACTTTGGAACACGAACTTAATTCGTCACCGAAGGCTGGTCAAGTTGCAATTTGGTCATTGGTCGAGGTCCAAGTAAAATTTCCTTATAAGAAATAATGTCAATGAATTTAATCCAAAATGACTGCTTATTTATACCTATCTATCTACAATCAATTAACATTAACAATCAACATAAATCTTATACACACATGAAAAACTGCACAAACAAAAGCAATAAACTTGAATCAAATGACAATCCCACGCTCCGAAACACGCACCACCTTCAGGTCTTACTATAATTTCCTTTTTAAGTTCTGCAGCTACCACTTTCCTCTTTGGTTTGGTGCTGTCAGTGCTCACTTTCTTAGGGGCCATGATTACTGTATCACCAAACTCACTGTAGATTAAGCACAAAAAAATTCACACAGGAACAGAGTTGAACGCATCTCGACACATACAAGTTTTAGCAGGAATGGTTGAGTTCCAAGATTTTGGTTGAGGTACATGTAAAAAAAACCAACAGACCCAATGTCCAAGTTGCTTGAGTTAAGAGGGGTTCGAGTTCCAAGGGTCTACTGTATACTGTATATATGATCCCACACACTCACACACACATAAAGAGCAATAATGAGTCAATAATTCCCCTAACAACATGCTTTTGGACAATCAATTAATTGATATAAATTTACATAATGCTTGGCTATATATATTTGTTTTCTTATCTGAAAGATTGAGCGCATGAATGGTAATTTCCCTTTTTCACAATGATCAAATTCACTAATGATAAAAATGTACTACTTAGAAATGCTTAAATGTAATCACAATCATGCCATCTTCTGCAAACAACCCAGCCGTACGTGCTGCATAATTACACTTAAACTGGATGAATTCTCTGCATTTTCTGCTACGATAATTGCATTTGCATGTATTTAAAATGCAAATTAAGAGTGAGATGAGATATCAACACCATCTATTTTCATTCTTTTTTTTAATAAAATCGCAAAAGCTTTTGAATGAGGCCTCAATAGAAATGGATCAATAGGACTTAAAAGACATTGACTCCATTGAAATATATATTTTTTCCCTCCAGGCAATTAATTCTAAGTATATATTGCATTAAAATAGCTATTCAGATACTGTTCATATACTGTTTCTTCATTCTCAGATAAATTTGTAACTTTGCATATCTGTAATGAACTTGCTGACCAATGGTTGCTAATGTTTTTGCAGGAAGTCTGGGATTGGACGAAGACGTCATGCAGGCTGGATATAGAGGCTTCATTGGTTGCCTGTCTTCAGTCCAGTTCAATAATGTGGTCCCGCTGAAGGCGGCGCTGTTGAATCAAGGTAGCTCATTGGTCAGCATCCGAGGGCGCCTCTTCGAGTCGAACTGCGGGGCCTCAGCTGACATGACGACGTCTCACTCCCTGGCTGGTGTGTTCGCTTTAACAGTATTCTGATTCTGACTCTAATCCTGCCAAAATCGCTAGTAAACATTCATTTGTCAAAATCCAGCTAGCAGTACAATGTGATTAATAATGTGATTCAATAAAATATCAGCCTAAAAATGTTTGTATCACCGTCATTTTTGAAAATAGAGGTTACGTCCACTGCTATTATTGAATGATGTCATGTAACCCAGTAAATGATTGAGCCATTTCAGAATTGCGCAACTTTCTATGGGTATATGAGACACTTTAAGTGCTTTGTAACAAGCACAAATGTTGTGTAACAAAAACACCGGCGCTTTAATAATAATTCAGTTAAACAAGCTTGTCATTCCTATCATAATAGCTTCACAAGATCGTCATAAAACGTAATGCCATAATACCATTTCATGACAGCTGTTGTACTGCCATTATATGCATGTTATTTATGGACAGGCAAGCTGCTAATGTCTAGATAGCAGTTAACTAATTACCCAGGATGCTGGGTAACTAATCACTGTAGCTGAGTTTGCTTATCAACCATAAATGGACACTGATGGGATTGGATCAAGATTTACTTTTACATAGTAAATAAATAATTAAATTGATTGATAAAAAATAGTGGTAACACTTTATTTAAAGATGTCATTTATATTGCATTATATATACCTTCATAATGCATTATAATGGCCAGTATAAGAAATAATAAAGCGTTGTAGCATCTTCTGTTGACAGTTATAAGGATATTATAGTGTTGATTATACAAGCTCCTAAGTTCCAATGAAGTTTTCATCTGTAATGCTTTATAATGATCAGTATACAAATTTAGGATGCTTTGTACTGCATTATGAAGGTATCTATAGTACCTTATGAATGAGAGCCTCATTAAGCATTCAAAATGCATAATATACATAGGCATAGTGTGTTATGCCTTTCTTGAAATATTTATTCCCATGCTAATATACTAAAATTATAATATGTTACGAATGTGTCCATAGATTCTTATAGACATGTCATGCATAGAAGGTTTTACCAAAATAGTTTTCGGTGCACTTTGTATTCAAATTGAGATATTTCCTGGTAACAGATAATGTTCCTGTGGTTTTACAGTTTTCTCAAATTTAGCACAGAAATATTCTTACTACAATGTCAATGGAATGTTATTTCTACATCTTACATTACAGTGTTAGCACAGTAACATTATTACCCATCCATGCTTTTACCGTGATGTTGAAAAAATACTGCTTTATAGTAAACAAAAATATTATTTTATATGCGTACACTGTGAACATGTCGTTCACCAGGAAGCCACATGAGGTGTAAAGTGAAAGTGTTCCGTCCTGCCCAACCATGCCCTTTATTTGGTTCTACATTATTATTCTTAGTTGCAGTAGTAGGTGTAGTAGTGGGATAGCATTCTGGGAGCATCAAGAATACTGGACAATTTGAACATTTCCATACCTCAATCGTATAGTTAGATAAATGTTTCTAGAGCAAAAAAATTGGCTGGGTTAATAGATCTTGGTGGGTGGGGTTTTATTTATCTCCATAGCTAAGCGAAAGGTCAAGGACTCAATCTCTGTAATTTATGCATTCATACCCCTCTTCTCTCTCCCCACAGATCATTCAGAGAAAGCCGAGAGAGGCAAGGAGTTGCCAAAAAACTCACAGAGTGATTCGGCCGTAATTGGAGGTGAGCCCCGCCATCTTGTGTCATCATATTGTTCAGTCGCCGAAGGCACTCTGCGTGAAATGAGGTGCTGCTGTCTCCTTCGCCTCAGACACAGTGAAGTTCTGCCGTTAGACGCACTTTCAAATCCATTAGTTACAGCTGGGGTAACTTTGACTATGAAGGAGCAGAGATACTGGTGGCGCTTACCGCCGCTCAAACCGTGCATTTGTTTGGGGCCCCTGGGATTCGGGGGCCACTCGCTGCCACAGTCATTGCACAAAATATTAAATATTTAGCATGTTCCGCTAACTAGCTAGCTAGGAACTTTTGACTCTAATCACTGTCCATTTATTGAGTTTTTCAAACATCTGAAGATCAGTGGGGGAGTTCCCCAAGTGACTTTTTAAGTGGACCCCCCAGAAACAAGAAACCCGGGCCCCATGTATGTTGACAGATTCAGAGCGCGTTCATGGCATTAGCTGAGATCTCAAGACATGTAAGGTTATGTGCATGGCAAGACTATAAAGACAGCCATAATAACAGGAACTGAAAGTGAAATTGTTTATTCAGATAGCGTTGGGTACCACATCTGTGTCCACAGGCGTGATTGCAGCCGTGGTCTTCATCACTCTCTGCGTGGGAGCAGTCTTGACGCGCTTCCTGTACCAGCATCGGCAAGCACAGCAGCTGGCTGCAGTCAAAGACAAGGAGCACAGGCGCGCCCTTGAGTCTGCTTACCGCGCGGAACTGGACCTTCAGAACTCTGTCCGCAGCACCAGAAAGGAATACTTCATCTGAAACACTGCTGCCGCCAAGAACTGCCCCGAGCCTTTCCTGATGTCACCCCGTCTGTCTCCCGTTATGTCGACCTGCTGACCCGGAACGAGGTGCATGGCCCCTGGAGAAGAAGTAATTGTGGCGTTCCGTGCATTTTTCTGGCTTCCCAGTATAAGCACCCTTTCCCTGGGCATTCTGGGAAGGGAAAGCACCCCTCTGACTGTTGTAAACGTGTAGGTAGCCTGATAGGACAAGAGGAGTAGCTGCTTAGATGTATAGGTTGTTGACAAAAGAGGGAGTGGAAATGATTGGGCGTGTGGCAGGGGCTGATTCACTATGTTTTAAATAGATCTCAAATGGCGTATGTGTTTATAATCTTGTGATTCAAGTGAGTTTCCCTATGGAAAAAAGTTCAAAGGGCCAAGTTAAACATGCAAGTCCACTGTTGCACTGTCCTTCCTGTCCAATGCTCCCAGATGAAGCCCACAGGACAGGAAAGAAACTGTAATCTAAAACCTGAAACTGATCTGTGGCTCCGTAAATCATGTGGTCCACAAGGTGCATCGGAGTAGTAGTTCTTGTGAGGTATAGATGCCACCAGGTCTGTCCCTGGTGGCTGTATGTCCGCCAAATGGGCACTATGAACTATGATCTACACGTGGACGGTAGCAGATGCATTTGCCCACACGTAGGAGTGGCAAAACAGCTTTGGTAGTGTGGGTTCTTCAATAGTGTGAGGTTCCAATAAAAGCGTTAAGTTTTGTATTTATTCAGGTGTGTCGCTGCCTTACCAGTCATCATGTCTGTGCAGGTCACACATCTTACAACAATGTCAGTCCTCACATTATCTTTGGCACCAGTCACCTGCAACCATAAACTCACGATACGGAATCCAGGGTTTTGATGCTTGCCCCTTTGCACACCGTGTATCAGTACGGACTACAGGCCACGTAATTGACCAGTCTTGCATGAAATACTCATGAGTACCGCAATCACCAAAACATTTAAAGTATACTTTTGTGTTCTTTATGTTCTCAACTCTCACATATACACTGACAGTCACAACGATCTACTATGAAGTATAAGTAAAGGTATTTTCATACTCCCCAGTTAAGTTGCTTCCGGAGAAACAGCACATTCTTGTGCATAATGGAGAATTTCTTGCAGTTGCAAAGCCTGATACCTAGATACCCATGAAACTGCAGTATCTAGCAGCGCTTCTTGTCAGTGCGGGCCAGTGCTTAATGTGTGCCGGATCCTGCCAGAACGCGTTCTGGAAGCTCCCTGTTTCTGCATTATTATTACTATTTGTGCGAGACACTTTTCTGGTTAAACAAAAAAAACAAAGGCATTAAAAAAAATTAAAAAATATGTATTTTAATTTTACAGTCAAATTTGTGTGCAATTTCATGTCCTTTATGAGTTGGGATTTCTTTCTAAAAATACATAGCATGTTTTCAGCACCGCAGTTAGGGACTGTACTCGCCTCGTGGACAAAAGCATTATGAAAAAATCAGAGAGCCTCTTCAGAGTAGGTTCACTGCAATTTACATTCTTCTTTGCCTGGCAATGATTCTGAATTACTCCCGAGTTCCCTTTGCACTCATCCTCTGAATACTTATTGACATTCCCTTCATTTAGCAATTTCCTGTTGCCTAAATACTTTCGAAATTCCATTTATGTCATTCCTGTACCTTGATCGACAAGTCACTTCTTCCTCCCCCTTGTTTACACCAAAATTATATTCAGTGTACTTAACAAAACATTTTTAGGTTTCATGTAATGTAACTGAAATATTTAAGAAATTTAGATAATATGTGATGACATCCTTATGCATGGAGTAAATAATGCAAAACTCTAGGAAAGTTACATCAGGATAGAAATGACTAAAATGTCAGTCAAAGGACAATGAGAAATCTCTCTGAGACATCACAAGCAAGAAGGATACATCAAACAAGCACTTTTCAACTCTCTAAGTATCCTTACAAAAGCAAATAGATTAAGAACGTTTCTTCAGATGTTTCAAAGGGAGCCCTTGCTTATTTTGAATTCTAAATTCCCCATTGAAGCCTTCACTAAACTTCAAGCAGAAATCTGTCGAGAGGCATACCCATTGTCGTCATGCACCTATCTATCTAACTATATATATATATATATATTCTAAATACTATTTTTGATAAAATGTGTTCTTCATTTCACTGACCGGATGATCCTTTGCACTTTTGAAATGAACCATTAAAATGAATAATTGCTAGCAATCATTCTAATCATATTTCTTAGGTTCCCTCGCTGTAATGAACACACAGGGGTGCACAACCCGATGCTCATTTTATTTTATTAAGTTTGCTTGCATTGTATTGGTAACTGTATGGCTAACATTGCATTAACTACCGTGTTGTTTTATATATTGTAATAAATACAAAACTACTGCGAAAGTGATTTTACTAGTTTATGCATTTCCGGTCCTTAAGGCAGGGTTTCAGTCCCGAAGTATTTGAAAGGCAAAATAATCTTTAAAACATATATGTGATATGTTAAATCTCGTTGAGGTAGGACTTCTTTATAGACACTGCTCTTAATGAGGTGACATTCTCTTAGAATAATCCAATGACCAGAGTGCACATAAAACTGAAATAATAGATGTTATAAATCACTTATTTTTACGGGGCATTTCTGCAAGTATCATATATCTTTGTTTGCTTGTTTATAAATGTTTGCTCATTTTTGTTAGTTCATTAATTAAAGTCTGTTCTTGTTCCTTAAGTATTATGCTAAGTGGTTTATATAAATCAGATGGTATAATAGTGAATATTGTACTGCTTTGAAGAATGTGGGTCTAGTCATCATCCCTGATATGTCTTCATATTGCAGAACACTGCTTATAATCCTGTTAAAAACAGACATTAATAACTTCTTTTCCTGATATTTAAAAACGAATTTAAAAACCACAGGGAAACAGGTTGTACAATGAAACGGTGAGACGTGGGGGGGATGGTGTCTAGATCTGCATACTGTCCTTATTAACAGACCGCCAGATACAGAATGTTTTCTTTGGTTATCTAGATTTCATGAAAGCAAAGAACAAGATCAGAGTTTATCCTTTACTTCAAAGGCGCACGAAGCCGACAAGCTATTCTCATTCACATACTCAAAGCTTTTTTTTTCTAAAAGATTTTTTTTAGAGAATTTTGAAAGACAGAAACAGAAATATGGTGTTGCTCTGTCTCCAGGGGCTCGCTGTGGATCGAGTGTAAACCAGCGCTCGGCTTCAAAGACCTGCTCCTAATCTAGCGATACAGCGCTGGCCCCCTCGCTAACGCTGAGGTTCAGGCCGCTCACACGCAGCGGCAAAAGCGCTCGCTGACAAGCCACCAGCACCACAGAATCACAAGGGCCAGGCCCTGAGAATACCTGCATTCTCCACCCTCTGTTACCGATTGGTGGCTTCTTTCTCCTTCGGCGTGTGCATACGCACACACACACGCACGCGCATGTAGGGTAAACATATCCTTATGGGGACCGCTCATTCATTTCTATCTGAAAAATGCT
>JABFEB020000035.1:6411358-6421892 GCA_019775895.2 Stomatorhinus ivindoensis
GATCCGTCTGGTTCCCAGCGCTTCTCTGGGAAGAGAGAACACAAGGAGTAACGCGTCAGTTGAGAGCATTCTGGACGTAACGAAGCAGCTCACGGCTCTAATCTCACCTATTTAACGATCTGGTCTTATCGCGAGCACAGATAAACAACGGTGCCGTGCAACCTGGAGAAGCCTTTCAATTACAGGGAAAAATAGGCATCATGGGCTTGGTTTGCAGGCAGCGATGCATCATGCTGAACGGAGCCCAAAACACAGGGATTTCCCAAGCAGCACATTACCGTTATCTGCTGGGTAAATAATTACACAGGCTGTCAACTGAAAATAGGTTTACCAAGCGGAGTGTAGGAAACTAGTCGGAATGATTCAGTTCAATTATACATTGATTGTGGGAGGCACCGCACATTATTTTAAAGCCAGCTATTACAATTATGTGATTTTAAAATGATATTTTTATCATTTGAGGAGTTAGCTGTAAATTATCATCTGTTGAAGTGTATATAAACATCAATTAATTAAAATGCAGAATTAAACCAGAAAATTGCAGTTTATCACAAATTTCTCAGAAATTAGCTCAATTGTTTAAACTCATTTTACTTTTACTGGTGGTGACATTTATTATTAATTCATTCGTTACTAACTCAGAGTTTGATCAGAGTTAGTAACCAAAACTGATGCCAAGTAACTACTACTGTTCTGTCTAAATCTCTTTTACAAAATGGTAATCAGCTCTAAAAGATTAAGCCACAGTACAGTAAATTCATACTTTTCACTGAAAATTCCTTTAACTATTTTGAATTTACCAATTTAGCAGATGCTTTTGTCCAAAGACATGTAGAGGTGTGCATCAGTGTGAACTGTCAGATATTGTCCCTGTAGCAACTGGGGTTAAGACCGTCACATTCTGCTGACCCTGAGATTTAGGGACATTCTGATCACCTGCACAGCATCCTAACCTGCAGGGCCAAACACTGCAATTGATCACATTGCTGTCTCTGCTGGCTCTGCCTGTGTAGCAACAGTCAGACGGTTGTGAAAGGATCACGGCCACACCAGGTTAGTCTCAGCAACGATGGTTTTACTGTAACTTACAGCACGGTGAGCGCACTCCAAATCAACGCGCGCTCTCTTTCAGTATAGGTCGCAACAGCCAAACAAAAAAAAAAGAAAATACACATTTACCAACTTTCAAAGAAGAACTTTTACAATAAAACATATGAATCATGAATTAAATGTTACAAAAACCACACCCTTATATAATAAAGTGAAAACACGGTTGTACAATTACAAATTAATTTTAAAGCCAGGAGAGCAAAACAAACAAAAAAAAACACGTCGTACCAACTCAATTCCCAAGCAGCTTCTGCCCGGGAATTAGTGAGGTGGCTTAAAGTTCGCAGCTCACTAAAGTGCAACAATATACAAAAAGAACCTTTTATAAATTTGGCAATGAAACAAATGCCATCCAATAACTAATACTATTTATAATAATATAAACGGAATGTATATGCACAAAACTAAAGTGTTCACTAAAATAACAATAATAATAATAAGAATAAATGAGAAAGTTTTACAGAAGTTCAATAAAGTATTAATTAACTCAACTACACCCGTACTCAACTGGTGTTTCTATCTGAATCCTAGTTCCAGTATCGCGACTGGTAAATTGAGAACAGTGACTTAAATGTCGTCTGAAAGTCGCACATTTTCTAGATACTGTCTCTGGTTGCTTGGCAACCTTGCTGGATTTCAGCAAAGGCAGGGGAAGTGTAGAGATGCAGATTACCGAAGTGGCAGTAGACACCTCTTAAAAAAGCGCTCCGCAAAATCCGTGAAAAGCTGCCAATGTCATGGCAGGACGCGGCTGCCTCGTCATGAATCCTCGCCAGCTTTCTCTTACTTTCCACATATCCTTTCCAAGAGTACTGCTTTCTTCTGTTCCTGACTGTCTTCCATTTTTTATGCTGAAATGGATGACAAATTATCGTCGGCGTTTCAGGTAACAACAAGAGATTTGTAGACACTCACTGCAGTGATTTAGGTAAAGTAACATTCTAGTCGGCTGTAAAGTTACTCAAATCCTCCCATATAAATTCTTTGCAGAAGTCCTCTAATAAACAATGCTGCAATTTATTTTATAAGGCCCTGGGGCATCTATAATACATTGTAGCACTGTTCACTCTGTTCACTTAATAGCTCAAGGGAAAGTCATTCTGTTTCTCAAAGGGTGTGAATTTTAAAAGCTGCTCACACTGAAGACTTACTCTTCTATTCAATAAGCAGAGATGGGTAGTATTTCAATTATATGTAGTTAAAATATGCATTTGATTACGTTTGAGTATTTTGTCATTGGTATGTGGCTGGGTGGAGGAAAAAAATCAGATGCAACTGAAATTGATTTTATTTATTTAAAATATTTTAAAAGATGCATTTGACATATTTTATTAATCTATCTATCTACCACTCTATATTTTAAGAACAGCCATCACCTGGCTGATATACTTTTAAGTATCCCATCACCATCATTGGTCAGATGCAAGTAAATCATGTGATTTTAGAGGCCACTCCTATAGATTCTAAATTGTAAGGGGTCACTGACTTCAAGTCCGATTTCACTTTGCCTTGGATGGGGGTCACCGCTGGTGATGCGCAGCTAGTCCCCCAAATTGGGTAGGATGAGTTCTGACGTGACCCATCCTGCTGGGTCCAGCTTGTTTGTTGTTAACTTCATTTCCCCATGATTAGTAATTGAAGGAAAGAAGCTGCTTTGGTGCTCAGTGCTAAAACTGCCTTACGGTAAAACATGTAGTAAAATATACTATCAGATATTGCTCACTGAATGTCATTATAGGACAGAAAAATAGAGCGATTAGCAAACAGCGGCGCTATGCTCAGGAACTTGTGAATTAACTTTCTAGCCAGTTACTGACATTCTAGTTAATTCCAACAGGCATGTTCAGGCAGTGGCATCTGGTGTATGTTTTCATATATGGAGGACTTGATTAATGATAAATCAGGGTAGCTATTTTGGTTCTTATGGACAATATTAACTTCTGTCAGTTAAATGTAAGTGTTTTATAACCACCGAGTCTGTTTAAATAGGAAGAACTGACTGCTGAGCCAATATCAAAAAAAGGTTTCTGTGAGTTTGCACATGTTGTGCATGCTACTGTAAGACAGCGGGAAATTCATGCTGTCTGATAATTAATTTAAGAATGTGCTAGTGTGCCTCTGTGCGCGTGCACATGCACGCCGCAACACCCCTGCCAGCCAGCACCAAGTTTGTGGGAACCATTGGGCATAAATTATATGTGTAACATTTCTGAAACCGAGACTGAAACTGCAGTAGAAATGTTCACCATCTTGTCTCATGGTTCCAGAACACGGAGCCCCCCTCCCCCTCCCCCAACCCTAACCCACTACTGCAGGTGCAAGCAGTTGAGCTCTCATTACATCACTAATGTTACAAAAGTCATTCTTCATTTCACAATGAACATTATAAGACATATAAATCACAAAATTATCATTGTATTTAAAGTTAGGACTAGCTGTATGTTTTGTAAATATTACACATTATTAGGGCTGTAACCATACATATACAGTATGTATCATGTACCATTATTATATTAAATGAATTTTTGTATTTTCAAATTACAAATTACCTGCATCTTAATTAATAACATTTTCTCACACCAGTACTTTGTATTTTATTTTGTTACATCTGACAAGCAAGTATTTGTAATTTGTAGCAAGATCGTTTTTGATGTTTTTGTGCCTGTCTCTGTCAGTAAGTGCGTCTATCTTGATGGACAGTCAACCCCCCATTCCATTTACCTACAACCCCCTGCTGAATTAACCACTCAAATCTTTTATCCATTTAATCAGTTTCCCTATATTCATTCCACCCTTTTATGCTGCTGTATTTACAGTTTACATACACAGTGCACTTTACATTTAAATGAAATCCCCCTCCCCCTTCACTTGCTGTTTGTATGTTGCACTATGGTCCTGGGGGAACATTATTTCATGCCACTCTATACCTATGTATGGATGGTATGACAATAAAGTCCACTTGACTTGACTTGAGAGGCCATTTGACAATTTCAGCATGATATATATAGCAAGACACATATGCTTGTACTGTGAGAGTCAGATTTAACGGTCTTGCAGATTCGAATTTGTCATTGGTTACGATGAGCTGGGTAAATGGCATCTGATGTGTGAGCGTAGCTTCCCAGCAGCCAGTGGAGACGTGCTGTGTTTGCTGCTCGTGTGCTTCATGGGACAGGGGATGTGTTTCATAATTACTGCAAAGCAGATTTTTAATTCCTGAGAAATGCCAGTGGAGAGAGATGCCAGTAGTAAAGGTCAATACCTTAGGCTGCTGTAAATGAGTTGAATTTTTATAATCACTGTGTTACTATATCCCTATATCCCTATATCAATATATCACTATATCCCTATATCACTATATCTCTATTTCCATATATCCCTATATCCCTATATCAATATATCACTATATCCCTATATCCCTATATCACTATATCTCTATTTCCATATATCCCTATATCCCTATATCCCTATATCACAATATCCCTATATCCCTATATCAATATATCACTATATCCCTAGATCCCTATATCACTATATCCCTATATCTCTATATCAATATATCACTATATCCCTATATCACTACATCCCTATAACCCTATAACCTTATAACCCTATCCTTCTTCCGCACATTTATAATTTCTAATGTAGGTTGAACTGTATTCCTTCTAAATTACAAATAACTAAATGGAATGCAGACAATTTCTAAGCCCCATAAAGGAGGACCCTTTTCTCCTGTTCACGTACTCAGTGTATCAGTTGCAGTCCTGTGCGTTGGGAAAGTATGACATCATTTTGTGTTAATCTATCCTTCCTGCCATTTGCTGCTGGAGATTTTTGTTTTGGAGCACGTAGGGCTAAGAATTAGATTCTCGGCAGCTAACACTCTATTAGAAAGTCTGTTTGAATGTACGGTTTATGAGTCCAATTTGACTGCCTTCGATTGCCTTTTCCCCTTTCATTTTATTATGAAATGCCCCACAGAACCATCAGTGAGGAAAAAGAGCTTTTAACTGTGGATAATAGAGGCACACATTAAATAGCTCTGGGGCTAAGGCCATGTAATGGGACTCCGTCCAGTGGATAAAGTGCACACTTTCTGCAGGCTTTGTGATGCTGCTCCGAGGTTCTTATTTCATTCATTTGTCATTCATTCAGATGATGCTGCTCCAGTTTCTAATGTAGCTTTTATCGTCATCATGATGATCATCATGATTATTGTGGTTGTTCTTGTTTGTTATTGTTGTTATATCAATGTTATAGAGACATCATTGCCTTGTGCTGGAAGGACAGATGGATGGACGGATAGATGGATGGACAACATAAAGACTAAGTTTGGATTAAATGATCCACTTTTAAAGCTACTGTGTATTTGTAGCATATACATCTGAAAGTCTTGCGCATCATTCAGCGCTTCTTATAGAGTGAAGTGTCTAGTCTTATAAGGAACCTGTTGATTTAATAGCAGGGCTGTCAGGCTCCGGCTGTGGTTCATTTATGGATCCCACTTTGCAATCCTGGGATGTTCTTGTCATAACATATCCTATCACCAAGAATATATTACTTTTATATTTCCTGAATAGAAAGAAGGGAAAAAAAAACGTTTTTTTTACTCTAAGTATAATATACTTTTCCATTACTGTATGTAACATGATTTTATGGTCAGCCCTTACAGATGTATAGATCTTTTACATATCATATTAAGGGACTCACAGAATAAACAGTTTTGTCAAGACCTTTTCAATTGCTTCACCAAAGGGATCCCTGTTGATGTTTCTCCATTGGAAACCTCATTTTTAGAATTCTCCGGTGCCTTTCACGCAGCTTTCAGCTTTCATTTGTGTGCATTATAGAATTCATGTCAAGCAGTAAAAGCTGATGGATTTTCGACCCGAATGCCCTGCTCTCTAGCATTCCCTTTGTGGTGTCCAACACCCTCCAGTCTGTGACTGATCTTGGCAAGTGACAGGCTGTGAGCTACGCCTAAAATACTGGTTCCTTGTCCAGAGTTCATGGGAAATAAAAAATCTGCTTCTGCTTAAGGACACATTCGATTCCCCCATGAGTTTTTTTTGGCTTGAAGAGCAGGGTCATCCAGCAGGCAGCAGCCATGCAGTGGTTGGGGTTAAGGGCCTTGCTCAAGGGTCCAGTGCTGATATGGCTACTCTGCCAGCCATGAGATTTGAACCCATGACCTTCTGGGCACAGCCACAGATCCCTACCCCAGCAAACAGCAGGCTGCCACATTTACCTTTTTGGCATTTTACTTTTATTGGCTTTGAAAGCAACTTAAAGCAGCAAATCAAGAAATGCCTGAATAAAATTTTGTTGAACCTGTGTAGACAGTGCCAGCAACATTGTTTGGATCATGTTGTGTGGCTCTTGCTCCCTGTTGTTCACTCTTATACCTGGGAATTCGCTGGAAGCCCAGCCGAGCTGCACTTATGCCATTTTGACTCCTCGACAGCCATATGTTTGTAATGTGCTGTTTGCCTCACTTGTACATCACTTCAGACTAAAGCGTCTGCTAAAGAAAACAAAAGCAAATGAATGTAACAGTGTCATCCATGCCACCACTGAGTCCACTTAGTATTTATTTTTCTGCATACAAAACCTTTCATTTATCTGACTAGAATAGGCCATTGGAATTTCTCTCACAAAAGCTGATAACTGATAGCTCTCAGATCTGTATAAACTTGTACAATATTCATGCATTTCAAAAGTAAGACATTTGTTTTACTTTTTTAATTTTAATTGTCCATAACTTTTGGTTCTGTGTGCATTCAATTCATTCTTTAAAACCTTTGCCGTCCTGGAAGTCAAAAAGGTGAAGTGGAAGGATCTATAATCTATGCATTGATAATTTTATAATAGGGCGGAAAGAGTGAGATTTGACTCTGGGATGGAAAATCTGAAGCCTCTTCTTGAGGAGTCTGGTGTGGAGGGGTGAGAGTGTTTATTGATCTTTAGCGCCTGTCCACAGGAGACTGGTCTCCAATTACGGAACTTCAGGGGACATTTGCTTTATATTAGTTTCTAGTGGAACTTGATCTATTGTAGTCTGGCACTTCACCTGTAAAATCAAATAAAATCACCTGAAACTAAATGGGGGAGATGCAGGGCATTGGCCCCAACACTTCAGGACTTTAATAAGAGACCCTCACATCATTGAGGTAGCTGAAGCAACTGATCATTCCCAATCCACTAGCAAAATTAAAAAGTGATAGGAAACATATAAAAAATCAGCACTACTGAAGGGTATTTCATGATTCTTAATAATTGAAGGATTAATGTTCCTGCCATTAATTTGGCTACTATAGTTATAAAGCACATCCCAGTAAACCAGTTACCCTAAACCAGATACTGGTTTTGAGTTTTCCAGTGAATGGGCCACAGATATATTTCTGTGGTTGTGGTAGCATTTTGTAATGGTCAGACTGATTTGGCAAAAGAAAATCATTGGTTGGCTGTGGTGGGGGTGAGTACTTAAACTAAACACGCCTCACTTTCCCCATTGGATCAGTGAGTATGTAGCAGGACGGACTCGTCTGATTGACTGCTCTAGGGACATAATGTTAATGAAACCATCTCTCTCTTGCCAGCTATTTTGACAAGTGGTGTGATAGAGGTGCTGGGGACAACAGCAAATTGCTATGCGGTTTATCTTCGTGGTCCCAGGTTGTGCCTGATCGCATGTAATGTGTGGTAATATTTTTCACTGTGGGCAGCTCTTTTGTATGTGAAAGTATCTTAGCTGCCAAAATGGATACTCATTCGTTTCTGTGGCTAATACAATTCAAGCAATTTCTATGGAGGATCCTTCTCTGCCAACTGGAAATCTTTATCCCACCAGAAAGGAAATTTCTCCTCACTGACTTCACTGACTACAGTGCCAGCGATGGGTATAGAAACACCATGCTATTTGTTCTAGACAACAGCTATACGCATTGAATAGTATTTTTATGTATCTAAATCTTTATTTTAAGAAATAAATATGAAAAAAAAAATCTGAACATCTCTGTATTGTTGTTGCTCAACTCACGGCTGATGTAAGGGCTCTCTTACCTGACAGATTATTATATACATTTTTTTTTAAATGGTGCAGTTTGCAGTGTTTCAGTGCAGTGGATGCCAGAAATTCATCACTCATCTGCTGAATGTATGTTTGGCGGGGGTGGAGGGGTATTGTTACCTTACTGACATCTCCTGGCTTCCTGACATGTATAGCCTTAAGACAAACGACAAACTGCTTTGAACTTTAATTGTTTAAGCTAGTAAATCTCTCTGCGTCAACGAAGCAGGAATGGGACAAAACTGAAGTGCAATACAATTGTACAACACCCAAATACCAAGAAATACAATAAGGTATTGCTTTTAAAAGGCAATTTGTACCACTTACCTTTTTCCTGTAAAACGAAAAATGCGAACATTTTCTCTTTATTGGAATTTCTTCAAAATCAATAAAATAACTGAAAAGAATTTTTAAAAAGTCACTAAACACTTTGCTGAATCCAGTGTTTTGGAACTTGATTCAAATCAGCTATGTCACTGCGGTACGAAGCGGGTGGAATTAAAGCAAATGTTCATTGAACATGATGAATTAGCCTTATCAGGGAGGGGTCACAGTGAATGGCTTCAACTTGCATCAACTTCCAGCTTGCAAATGACGTGGACTGTTGCCTCGCGGATATTAGACTAGCCGAGCCGACGCACTTCGCTGCGATCATTTAGCGCCAAAGCGCATTAGGACAAAAAGATGAAATGAGAATGGAATAAATCTACACCGGCCAAAGGAAATGCTTCATATAGACGTATTTTCCAGTGTGTTTCCTACGGGAAGAAGGGCTACGTGCTGTTTACAATTACTGTAATTTCTCAGACTGAAAAAACTAAAAAAACAATGATAAACTACCTCCGAAGTCCAGTAGGACAGATATGGGTTCATTCTTTTTATCATTTTCATATCTCACAGGCTACGCTCCTGCCTCCATTCCTGGGTGGAAATCATATTAGCATATTCAGAACTCTATAGACCAGAATAGGGCGCTATTGTTAGCTTTAGCTGCAATTACATAGATTTTTAAAAAATCACTGATTCAAATTTATGTGTAGGGGATAAAATGCTGATTTGATAATAAGGCAAATATCCTCAATTCACTGCTGGTGACAAAACAGTAATTTTACTTGTTTCCATTACAAGGTTTTGTATATCCAGATGATATGTGTTTTTCTCTGGTCAATACAAACATATTACATGAAAAACAGGATAAATATCTGCATTGTATTTATGGTGGGACTGTGTAATAAAAGAACTGATAATATCCTTGAGGTGTTTTTCTTTATTTTGTTGGCAGTGGTCAAGGTGGCATTGAGATTGGTTTCTGAGGTCTGACAGGAGACACAGGAAACCAAAGGAAAAATAATAAGAAAGGGATAGACTTGCAGTGGCTGTTTTTGTGATGCAGGGGAAGCAGTCGGTGAGGGAAGTGGGTTTAAGCTGGAATTATGCCTGTAAATGAGATAAAGGGGATTAGTAATTTTGACAAATGAATTAATGACAGTAATAAAGGAGATACATATTTATGCCCATATTTGACTAGAAATATTTTCAGAAGGAATTAAAAGTAAGAGGTAATACTTCATCTAGTAAGTATAAAAGCCCTCAATTTTTATTTCCATATATTTGCACAGGGGAATAAACACTAGGGTTTTTGAGTTAAAACTTTTCTATATTTTACATATACTTTATGTGACATTTCATTTTTGTTTAATTATTTTTTGCCAAATATATTGCAAAACATTTGTATTTGTTCTGTCTTTTGTAACACTGACAAACACCTCCTATCTAAATGCATTAAATATACAGTATATACAATCTCACGCCAATAAGACGGACAGATAGATAAACAGATGTAGAAATGCAAATGTTATACACTGGAAAATCGTCCAGGTGCATCTTTCTGAAGGAGGTCTGGTGCCTGTATTGATCATTTGTCTCTTTACAGTTTGGTAGCACACATTGCGATGCTCGTGCATCTTGACACAAGCCATGTTGGGTTTAAATCCATCGGTGTGGGAAAGGAACGAGAAAGGAGGGTTTATCGGTGGGGGTGCAGGCTGGTCCGTGGAGCTGCTGTGCCCAGACACAGCCGAAGGCAGGCCAGCCTAAGACAGGCCTGCCGATGAAATGCATCTTAGCAGCCAGAGCCCAAAGCCATTCCCATTCTCTCCCCGGAGAACAGGCTGTGAAGTTCAGGCACCTCGGCCTAATTCTGTTACTGCCGCTGGGCTGTATCGCTGTATTAATTCCATGTTTGCCTCAGGATTAGTGTTTTTTTTTTCTTTTTTAGTTTTTGCATTCCATAAAAATCAATTCATGACTTTTTTTCATATGAAATGGGGCCTTATTTGCCCTATATATATATAT
>JABFEB020000035.1:6422409-6437753 GCA_019775895.2 Stomatorhinus ivindoensis
ATATATATATAGATATATATGCTTGAATGTTAGTTTCCACATAACCCATGGGAAGTGGGATGCCAGGTCAGGAACTCCAGAGCATCTGTCAGCATCACCTCTCACGTCAGCATCCCCTCTCACGTCAGCATGGTACCATCAAGCACGCTCAGGATCCTTCCCGATTTTCCAACTGACACTTAAACATGCACAAAGACCCACAGAGCAGGCTGCTTCTTCTCCTCCCGGGGGGGCGGCATCCCTCCCTCGCTCCCAGTGCCTTTCAAGTTGGTCCTTTCGTGTCATCAGTCATCCCTGCACCCATCCAGTCGCCTGCTGTAGCCGCTTATTCAGAAGATGGTCCCGGTCACTGGTGAGTCCGGAGCCTATCCTAGGAAACACAGGACACACGACTGGGGACGGACCCAATGGGGATGGCGCTCCATCACAGACAGCGCATGCACAGCTCACCTCAGCGCCGACTGTGGGAGACAGAGAAAACATTCCAAGTATATTCCTACTCATTTCTGAAATATTTCAATGGCCTATAAAGACATGCATAAAAAATAAGCCAATTGATAATTCTGTAACTGGTAGAATGGTTTAGTACAATATAGATTTCTCTATTAATAAATTTGGTAAATTTATCCATTTATTTATACCTAAAATTGAGCAGTCTTACCTCTGATTGGGCATGCCCTCCAATGGACAATGCTCTATAGTAAGTTCCCGGTGCTGCCTGAAGCTATTGACTTTGGTCATTGGTGAAGCCTCAGGCTGTAGACCTGACAAGATATAGTAGCTGAAGATAGAGAGGGAACTGTGGGTAAACAGTTCAGGCAAAGATGCTGAAGTGCTGTGTGAAAGAGTAGTGAGACAGGTAATGGGCTCAAGAAAGGTCACCAGCAGAAAGGAAACTAGAGGATGGGATTGGAGTCAGGGATAGACAATGATAAATAACATATCAGGCGGGCTGGAGGGATAAACCAGGCAAGAAAAAATCCAGGATTCGAAAACAGAAATAGGCAAGGAGTGGGGCTGTAGAGTTGGGGGAACTGGAGGACATTCAATAAAAATTGAGCATGCTCAGTAGCACCCTGTTCAGTGTACAAGACTGACACTTCTGGCTCCATTTAAGGAATACAAACCACACCCATCAACCCTGGATAATTAAGTGCAGTGCCAGGAGTTTTCACACAAGCTTTTCGATTAGCCTCTCACAATGTTGCTGTAGCTTTCACAGAACATGCAGGGTTGGGGTTAAAGTCATCATGTTGGGATTAATGTTTTGTCTATAGAAATAAATGGACGGTCCCCACAAAGATATGAATACAAACACACATGTGTGTGTGTACATATCTGTATTCACTTATAAAATGAGAGGCATATATATCTTTTTCCCTAGCAACCTGTAAGAACCAGTGCAATGACAAATTAATTTTGATGGTAATGGGTAACGTAAGTCAGATTCATACTGAACAGACATGGCCCAAAACAAGCCTGATTATATACATATTATCCGAGCAGCCGACCCTAATTATCCTTTATTTAAGCTGCATGTTTTAATTACCCAGCATGGCAAATGAAATTGTGATGATGAACATTAAAATTGTATTTTACAAAAATGCATTCCTGCAGGCTCCTGCCCGGCACTCCAGGACACGTATCTGCTAGCATTACCTTGGGTGTATTCTCAGCATTTTTATTTTTATTTTCTAAGCAGAATATTTGAAAAAAAATGGGTACTCTAATGTGAGAAAAAGATTTTGAAAACGATGACTGTGCAAATTGCCTGCCATATTAGTTACATTTTTGCAAACTTAGTCACAGCAAAAATGGTTTGAGGAGTTCAGTGGAACTTTAGAAATCTAATCATTGTCTGCTATTTTTAAACCAAATTATATGAGCGTGAACACTGAGGACAAACACCCATATTTCAATGACTGGTAAGGACACGTCCACGTGCGCATAATTTTGACAGTGATGGGTAACACAACAGCCGACCCTAATTATCCTTTATTTAAGATGCATGTTTTAATTACCCTGCATGACAAGTGAAATTGCGATGATAGATTCAGGATTTCATACTACATTTGTCGACAAAAATGTTGTACAAAATATTCAATTAATGTTAAGTTTGACTGTTTCTAAAACTGATAATCATTTGTTGACTGAGTTGGAGAAAATTGTATATTCACAAGGGATTTGCTCCAAGACCCATAGCATATGCCTGAAACCGTGTATGCACAGATAAAAGTATATGCAGGTAGCATATACAGCATGGGTAAACAGGACCAGAGGTGGAGATTTCAAATCTAAAGAGTACAAATTCAGACCAAGATTTTATTTCAACCAGTATAAAAAGTCACAGTCATAGAGTACACAACTGGTTGGTTGAAACAAAATCTTAATCTGGATTTGTACTCTCTGGGCCTGAAATCCACACTCCGCACTGGACGAAGGGACAATTCCCATCCAGGGCAGGACTGCGCAAGATTTCATTATGCTACACAGACTAGTTCACATTTTAAAACTTGTAAATTGTTTCTGGAATTTTCCACATAATATTTTCGGATCACAAGTGACTGCAGGTCATTTAATCTGCCAATAAGGAGGGAGAACTGCATATCATGCATTATTGTTCTTTTCTGTTGTAGAAAGTTCAGCAGAATCTTGCGTGATTTTTATTTACGTTGTCTTGCCAACATCATACTTTCCACACTCTGCCAAGCAAACATGCATGGGCATTGTGTGCAGTTCATTTCCACATGTTGACAGATTGTTAATTTATCCTGGAAATTTCAACAGAATCAACATAGAAATTATAGGCTGTCATTTAAAATGAAGTGTTAAATTACTATATTTAGTCGTTTTTTGCTTTAATATTTATATATACCTGCACAATTTCATTGTTTTGTGAACTTTCACTTACCTGTACTCTACGAAATATCAAGTGATGTGACTACTGAAGTTATTGGATTTTATAATAATTTTAAATAAAGTAACTAAGATGTAATCACCAAACCTTTCCTGAATAAAAATGCAATCTGAAAAAGCACTGATGTTTTCTAAATCGGCCTTTTGGTTGTTTTGTTAGGGTAGGATGAAAATACCTTCATAATCAATAAGCAATTGATATGTTTACCTCTGTGGATTAAAGTTTACATCTCTGGCATCAAACGGATGTTTATCATGCTTGCTCTTAATGCACAGTATATGGATTTACAAGAAGATCTGTCAATGGAGAGACCCAGGAGACAGTGTCTGATAGTATCTGCCTCTCTGTGTCCCTCTCCTTTTTTCCAAGATACGTATAAGGAAAAAAAAACATTTGCCTTGTACAGGAGAATTCCCCAGAGGAACTGGCACCAATTGCATTATATACTTATTTATATTTGGAATATATACAATATAGAAAAAAAGTAGTGATACACCTGGCCATTATATCTACAGGAACTTTAATGACACCCCATTCTAAATCCGTCGGCATCAGCATGGAGTTGGTGCCCTCTTTGCAGCTATAACGGCTGTCACTTTAATGGGAAAACTTTCCACAAGAGTCTGGAGTGTGTCTGTGGGATGTTTTGCCCATTTATTCAAAAGAACATTTGTTTGGTCAGGCACTGGCATTGAATGTAAAGGTCTGGCTCGCAATCTCCATTCTAGTTCATCCCAAAGGTACTGGGGTTGCAGGACAGCCAAGTTCTTCCACACCAAATTTATCCAACCATGTCTTTATGGACCTTGCTTTGTGTTCTGGGACACAGTCATTCTGGAACAGGAAAGGGCCTCCCTCAAACTGTTCCCACAAATCTGGAAGCAGAGAATTGTCCAAATTGTCTTGGTATGCTGAAGTATTAAGCGTTGCCTTCACTGGAACTAAGGGCCCTAGCCCAACCCCCACCAAACTTTACAGTTGGCACAATAGAGTCAGGCAGGTAACATTATTCTGGTATCCGCCAAACCCAGACTCATCCATAAGACTGCAAGACAGAGAAGTGTGATTCATCACGCAACAGAAGTCCAGTGGTGGAGTGCTTTACACCACTGCATCAGACAGAGCATTAGTGACTTTTACACATTATGCATCTCAGCACTCTGTGACCCTGAACTACTACTTTGCATGGTCTGACACTTCACGGCTGAATTTTTATTGTTTCTAAATGTGTTCACTTTGCAATAATAACACTTACACTGAACCATAGAACATCTAGCAGGGAAGAAATTTCACGAACTGACTTATTGCAAATGTGGCATCCTATCACAGTACCATGCTTGGAGCTCTTCAGAATGACCCATTCTTTCAAGTGTTTGTAAAATTGATTGCATGGTAAGCTGCTCGTTTTTATACAAATACACTATATTGCCAAAAGTACTAGGACACCCATCCAAACCATTGGGTTCAAGTGTTCACTTCCTTAGCCACTGGTGTATAAAATCAAGCACTTAGGCATGCAGACTGTTTCTACAAACATTTGCGAAAGAATAGGTCACTCTCAGGAGCTCAATGAACTCAAGTGCGGTACCATGATAGGATGCCACCTGTGCAATAAGTCCATTCATGAAATTTCCTTGCTACTAAATATTCCATGGTCAAGTTAATGGTATTATAACAAAGTGGAAGCAATTGGGAACAACAGCAACTCAGCCAGGAAGTGGTTGACCACGTAAAATCACAGAGTAGGGACAATGCATGCTGAGGCGCACAGTGTGCAGAAGTCCACAACTGTCTGCAGTCAATAGCAATAGACCTCCAAAGTTTGTGTGATCTTCAGATAAGCTCACAGTGTGTAGAGAACTTCGTGGAATGGGTTTCCATGGCGGATCAGCTGCATCCAAGCTTTACATCACCAAGTGCAATGCAAACTGTCGGATGCAGTGGTGTAAAGCACATCGCTACTGGACTCTAGAGCAGTGGAGACGTGTTCTCTGGAGTGATGAATTGCACTTCTCTGTCTGGCAATCTGATTAACAAGTCAGGGTTTGGCAGTTGCCAAGAGAACTGTACTTGCCTGACTGCATTGTGCCAAGTGAAAAGCTTGCTTCAGGAAAGATAATGGTTTGGAGGTGTTTTTCAGGGGTTGGGGTTGGCCCCTTAGATCCAGGAAAAGAAATTCTTAATGCTGCAGCATTTTAAGACATTTTGGACAATTTCATGCTCCAAACTTTGAAGGAACAGTTTGGGGATGGCCAGTGCATAAAGCAAGGTCCATAAGGACATGGACGAGCGAGTCTAATGTGGAGATACTTGACTGGTCTGCACAGAGCCCTGACCTCAACCTAATAAAACACCTTTGTGATGAATTAGAGTGGAGACTGCGAGCCAGGCCTTCTCATCCAACAGCAGTGGCTGACCTCACAAATGCTGTCCTGGAAGAATGGTCAAAATTCCCATAAAGACACTCCTAAACCTTGTGGACAGCCTTCCCAGAAGAGCTGAAGCTGTTATAGCTGCAAAGGGTGGGCCAACTCCATATTAAAGCCTATGTGTTAAGAATGGGATGTCATTGAAATTTGTGTGTGTAAAGGCAGGTGTCCCAATACTTTTGGCAATATAGTATATTTACTGTATATATTTCAAATGGTCTGCGCGTGTATAATTTATATGGTTTCTCTAATATTGTTTTTCTACAGACAGGACTACTGTATGGCGTTCTTTAGGAATTCCATTTACCAAAAAATGACCAATATGCCACTTGAGAAATGCAAACTGCTGGAAACTGCTTCAAAAAGCAATTCCACCATTTGAGTAAATGACCTTTTCTGGCGATATTAAGAGGCACAACTCACAGTGTAACTGTTTGAAAGACCTTGTTAGTCCCGGCGGGTTGTGAATGGGTGAGAGTTATATTAAAGAGCTGCCACCCGCGTGAATCGCTGTAAGCAGTCAAATCTTTAAAAAAAAAAAAACAAGCCTGCCAGTATAATACTGTATATTAAGCTCATACTTTAGTGGGATGCATGAGAATAAAATGTCAGTAAGGTGTAATTTTTAAGCCTTAATAATACATTAGGCATGCCATGGATTTACCCTGAAAATAACTGCCACTGAATTCACTGCTAAGTGAATAAAGTCTCTGTTAGTAAATACAGATGCAATGCAATCTATGGCAAGAAGCCACTGGCTCCCAGTATTTGCCCCAGACTTGCTGGTTTTATCAGTTATAATGTGCAAAATTATGAGGGATGTGTAGAGAGGTGCAAGAGTGCTGTAAAAGACACTGTCCCATGCTTATGATAAAGAGATATGGAATCACACATGAAAACATGGGTTTAGAAACAGGGACCCACTGCTGAGTGGTTCAAGCCAAAATGCTGGAAAACGTGACTTAAAGAATGAGTACGTCAGAATTGGGCTTTTTAATGTGGGAAAAGAATTGAAGATGATGACTGTGCAAAGTATAAGCCAACTTAAAGCATTCCCGTCCTTGCATGTGAACCTTTTGAAATCGAAAGGATTAATCGCAAGATTTGCATTTCATATTTTAAAATGCAAACTGCAGGCTTTGAAATTCATATTGCAGAATAAAGTCCAAGTTTAAAAATTGTATAGCAGAATTTTAAAAGCAACAAATATCAGAATTCAGCATGCTTAAATGCAAATTTAGGAAATCTGGCTGCTAAATGCTAATAATGCTATAAAGTCTTATATCAGCCAGCTGTCAAACCGTATCTAGTGTAGTAATACACACAGTATCTGGCTGATTTTGAGTATTACAAAACACGCTGACAAATTGATTTGATTTATATAAATCAATTTTTTTTGTGTATCTTTCATGATGAGTAAGCATATTATTTGCTTCTGAAGTTGTTCTCTGAGTATTACTTCTACATTCTAGTGGAGGTGAATATTCTGTGCTGTGAGCAAATGGCAGGTTTTTTGTTTTTTTTTTTTTTTACTGGTTTTCCTCTCAGAAGGGGTTAATAAGACGATACACCTGCCCAATAACTGTAATGGCAGGAGTTGCAGGTTGAGGCTTAAGGCTTGACATTTAGCTTTTTTCTTTCTAATTACAGACTGGTCACATTTTTGGTCTCAAGAGGATGAAGGATAAGTTTAATGTCTACAGTGTGAACATCGCACATCCTGCGAAACATTAAGGATACAGATGCATGTAAATCTTACTTAATCCAAGTGCATGCTTTTGTATTGTGGATGGAATCTCAAACAGCCAGAGGAAACTGTCACAGAAAACAGGAACATGCAAATTCCACATACATAGCAGGTGGTGGTAAATGAACAATTACAATCAGCAACATGAGTCATGGAGGATGCGTGTCGAAAGCAGCCGAACCCCCCCCCCCCGCAAAAAAAAATAAGATTTGCAAAAAAAACAAAAAGGTTCAATCAATTCAGGATTTAGTTCTGGAAAGCTGGGAAGTACCTAAAAGTGTTAAACAGTTAAATCTGCCAGCTTCACTCACAGCCATAACTGGAGCTTTAAATATTAATTAAATTTTGATGACGCAGTGGAATGATGGTGAATGAGAGTATTTTTAATGGCCATAAGCAGGAGGACGACAAGTTTCCCCCATGATTTATGAGTACTTGATTTTATCTTAACACAAAATAGAGATTGTCATAGTCTGTCGATGGCTAGTACAGAGTGAATGGCTCTTAACTGCAGAGTAATGGCACTGCTCACCGATAAGCTGTGAGTATTGTGTGAGTAGTTAGACATTAGCAAAATCGGAGATTTTCAGGGCAGGACGAAAAGCAAAGAGGCTAGGAGGAAAGAGCAATTGTTCACTCATGCTGTGCAGGAATAAAAAATCCCGAAAGAGCACCTTTAAAAGACCAGATTGTAAAAAAAATCACTAATGTAGGAATGGTCCCTTTTGTGTTTTATTGTGTTTTTATATGACGATGCTGTTTTATTAAGATATTTAACTTACAAACTTTTGGTTTGCTAGAGTAATAGATTATTTATATTGTCGTGTCTTTGTAGATACGTTTAATGCAGATTCATCTTAAGTGCAGCACAAGGTTTTCTTGAAACGGTCACATTTAATGCATTCACTGAGTGCAGATGATGAGTGATCACATCAAGAAACTTGCTTCTTCAGTGTTTATATCAGTTTATATCAGAAAACTCAAAGAACACTGTTCTGAAACACAAGTACGATTCATGTGTATGACTTGTTCACCCAGAATCGTACACTGCAGAGCATACTTTGCTATACTGCTTCACTTTATCCCTTAGCTGGTACCTGACTCATAAACAGGTGGATTTCTCATTTTTTGGCCCCATATTGTGGGTGTGATATTAATACTAATTTCCATGCTTGTTGTACCCTTGGGATCAATTGATAGAAAACTTGTCTTATCGGTTCAGCAGCTCTTTCATTTGATCAGCTCTTCACATGCCATCTCCAATTTAAAACAGCAAATATAAGTTTGAAAAACTGACTTACCTTTGTTTGATTGTAGTCATTTCTGCTTAATTCCATTCCTGGATCCAAGTCATTTGTATGCGTGGAGGTTGTATGTTCCATTGTCCAAAAGCATGTAGTTTACGTGAATTGAAGTGCCTAAATTGACCATATGTGTGATTGAGTGTGCACCCTGCAATGGCTGGTTGATTCCAGCCTCATGTCTATTGCAATGTATAAATTATATTATATTATATTATATTATATTATATTATATTATATTATAAACAATTAATTAATGAAGCATCATATGAATTGGTAGATTATTTGATTATTGATATCTTCAATAATGACAGCCCAGGTTATTTTTCAGAAATGTACAGACAGATAATAACCTTTGAAGCAGGACACCAACTCAGATAATCGGTATGCTTAAGCAAATTTAAGAGCATCCACACAAACAATAATCAATGAGCTCTGCCACTGAGCTGCAATATGCTTAAATGGAGAAAGATTACTCTTAGGTAATGAAGCAGAGTATCAAGAAAGATGTTTAAGATGCACTATATTACCTCAGAGTCAAAGCTGTGCAATAATAAATAACCTCATAATAATCCCAGAAGGTAAGGCTACACACAGATCCATACAGTCTCTTGAATGCTAGCAGGTCAAAAGTTCAGAACTGAAATGCTTTAAGAAGAAAATAGTTTCGATTCTCTTCTTCTTTAGAAGAATCAGGGGTTCTGCTGTCCTTGAGCTCAGGGGAAGCTCAGGCAGGATTTGATTTCTGACCTTCCACACCTATAGCCTCTCAAGAAACCCGATGTAGCCAAAGTCTGTGACCTTGAAGGGGTGCAGAGTTTATAGCTTGGATTCGGTGATTCTGAGCCCTTGGTAACCAGGTTCTTGGATTTTTTTTTTTAGTTGATGTGAAATTCAGCTTGTAAGCAGCCGGAGAAGATCCTGTGAAGGAGGGACTTTTGGATAAGGGAGAACACGACTTGTGTGGCTGAATTGCAGATGAGGCGGTGTGATTTGGTGCCACTGGCAGGAGGTCCAGGCAGAAAGAGCTGCCATACCTTTAGCGGGAGATATGATCTTCGGCTGGATCTCATGCTGCTGACAACTTTGTTGAGGCACGAGTGACCCCAAGACAAGTAGGATTAGAGCAAGGGTGATGGAATCCCATCTAACTATGTGGGTTGCTTCAGAGATAGCAAGAAGGCCTGTTTTGGAGAAAAACATGTGAATGGTGATTTAAACAATCAAAATGAAAAGTAAATAACCTATGATTCTGATCGTAGTGGGATTAAGGGGCCATTTCCACATAAGAGGCTACGCCTATGTTAGCTTGAAGGCAGCTGCAGAAGTAGAGAGCTATGATGACAGAAACAAAGGTAGCGATAAAGTAGAGGAGAAGGGTGAAGGGAGCACTGTAGGGAGCTGTCAGGAGGAGCAGGAGCAGAGAAATGGTTAGTGATGGCGCCTGCCTGCAGCAGTGGTGAGGGAAGCCGAGGCTCGGGGTGAGGGAGGTGAAGCGAGAGAAATATGGTTTGAAATAGCAGTTTATCGGCTATTCTTTGATGAATCCCCACCCACATGTGCACGCGAATGGCAGATCAGCTACCAGAAAGACCGTTTCTTCCCACCGAGACGTTTTGGCCGCCTGACCCACTAATACAGAATCAAGGCAAAGCCAAATGGGCGGCCTTTGCTATGCTTTCCCATCCTTCACAGAATTCAGCCAGGAATTTAACAGCAATGCAATGTCAGGAAGCACAAGTTCACCATGAGGGTATACTGTACCACTCACATATACAATGCAGGCCTTTTTCTCTTTGCCAGAGTCTCCTTTCAAGCCATGACGTACTTCTGATAGAAATAGGCAGAGTGTATGCAATGGTGAATCTTTTATTTAAACCACTGAGTCAAGTGGCCTGTGCTTCTACTGCAGAATTAGAAACGGGCAGCATTTGCAGTTTTAATCTATTTATTGGTTTTCAGGGGAACTAGAGCTTTAAGGGTATTTTAGATAGTGGCATTCTGTATTTTCCACTAAAGTTGCAGTATATTTTTGATGAACTGCAGGGCTTAAAACACTTTAAAAGTCTTCGATGCAGAACGCAGAAAAAACTTTTCCATTTCACAAACAGACGTATTCCTTCCATTCCTAAGTAATACTGCTTTGAATCAGACTCTATATCAATATTAATGACCCTTTTTTAAGTACAATATTCCAAGGCCATTAATCTTTTAAATTCCCCTTTAAACTATCCCTCACACATTAATTATTCAATAATTTAATTATTTCCTATTACATGGAATATCTTTGTTCAATAAAAAATGGCACATTTTGGAGGGGGTATTTGCCCTGGTCTTTCAGAGCAAAGAAAAACCACATAAACTACCTTTTAAAGTAATGGAAAATAAATAAAGCAAATGTGTTTGATTGTGTAGATTACATTTTTACACTTAGTGGTGTTTATTATTTTCTCTCCATTTTTACCTTGTTTGAACAAGAATCTGTGCTGCCTTAGACCTGCCTGCAGACCTGGACACCTCATCCAGACAGAACCTAATGGCCAGTGATGAAAAAGGCCAAACTGCACATTGTTTGCTTACTGAAAACCATCCCCGTCCTGCTGGAAACCAGCTCCTTTCCAGAGATTAATGTTGGGTATAAATCACGGCCCTGACACGGACATATATCAGCCATCAGAATCTTCACTGGTGAATTACATCCCCTGCTCCTAATTTATAAATGGCGGCCCAGCCCGAATTGGTGCCTCCTCACTTCTCCTTGTTTTCATGTGCATCATTTCAGGAAGAAGTTTATCAAAGCGCCGGGCCGTAAAGCATAGCGGATAACAGAGGCTACGCCCTGTCATCGGGCCAGATTGGTTTGCCAATGACACGCTGGAGATTAAATCGAAAAAGCGTTGACAGCGTGTAGAAGTAACCAAGCATGGGTGTGAAATTGAAAGAGCGTGAAAAAGACCCCCGAGCTCGAGGAAAGATATTGATTGTGTGATCTATAAATTATAATAACACTGGCAAGAGCATTTAGCAAATGTGCAACATAACTCTGGACAAGCACGCATTGTCATGCTGTATAAACCAGGGCATTTCTTACACATTCAATTCATATTCTGCAATTTAGTTTTGGAAATTAAACAAGCAGGTTATTTATATTCATAATGCTTCAATAGTGTTTCTGAATTGTAATGAATTTACATGAAACATACAACTTAATGATTAATTGCAAAAAGTACTCTGCAGTTATCTCATTGTTCATCTGTTCACTAAAACTTATATATGTATATATGATGTCTTATTCTGTATAATCTTTCAGTTGCAGGGCGTGCATAATACTTTAATCATGATTCTTTTATATGTGAAAAAGTAAGAGAATGCACTTCTGTTGATGTCCTGTGAAAATTATTTCTGTTTCATTTTAAAGACTGTTGATCACTTTTAAATAATCACACGAATGTGTGATTTTCATGTAAGCACTCTTTATTTCACCCTCTCTTCCATTCCATGCTGTGTCTGACTGTGAGTAGACAGTCTAATGTTAAAAACATGCATAAAATTTTATGTGTACATGTAAATTGTCTATAAATTGCCTTGCACATTATGTGCTGTACCAGTGCACACAACAAAATCCAATTCCTTGTATGTTTAAAATGTCACATGGTGGGGTAACATTCCGAGGTATCGTGTTGCTGAGGGTCTGTTTGAAGGGGGGTACGGGGCTGGAGAGGCGACGACCGCAGAAGTGGCAATCGGGAAGGAGGCCATGAAGGCGTAACTCACAAGAAACCCAAGGAATTTTTTTTCAAGCATTTCCTACAGTTAAATAATGGATTGCAAATTAAAGCTGACAAACAAGAACCTGGGCCCATTGGAGGCTTACTCTGTTCATGAGTTATGAACAATTTAAACAGAGAGTCCACAGTTTAAGGCTCTACCTCGCAGAGACATAATGGAAGTCACTCCCATTGTTCTCGTTTGCCGCATTCACAGGTCACTTAGCATTTAAAGAAACCACGCAGAAATGTATACACAACCAAACCTTTGACATAACAGGGCAATTCTGGGAGATTCTCATATATAATAACCACATACTTCAGGCAAACCACCCCTTGAAATCCTTGATTTCCGTGGTTCTCATTCTGATTCCAAAGCTAGATTTATGATTGTGTCATGTTGCTCGCAAGGCAAAATATCAGCTTTATCGTTGTAGAAGCTAAACTATGAAGTACAACAACATTATCCAGTGTCTAACCCCATCTTCCAGCTTTGCATGACTTCACTATTCAGATTTCTTACTATGTGGAGTATAGTAAACTTGCCTCGATGTCCACTCTCAGCGTTTTTCAAAATCACCTGAGAGAACTGCCTAATTCTGTCAAGATAATTGGACATGTAAAGTCAGAGCAGAATCAGCACCGGAATGCCGTCCACCGCGGCGGGAAGCTATCATGCTGTGAATCAGAGGTTCCCGGCACAGATCTTGATGACCCCCTGTGCACCGCTCGCTAGTTTTAGCGTTCTCCGAGCTCCCTGCTAAAGTGGCTTGATTGTATTGCTGATTTGAGATCCCCTGCTGTAAGCTGATTCAAATGCGCCACTGCGCATTCGTCATTCTGTCAAACTTTAAAAAATTAGCCATAAGTCTCAGCAGACATTGAGGATATTTCTGCAGTGTCTGTATATAAGGCACCACAAAAAAAAAAAAAAAGATCAAAATAAAATTAAGTGGTGTTTGCTCAAACTCAGCATTTAATAGCCTGTGAAATTAGATCAACAAGACTGTTTTAACATAAACAGTCTGTATATATTTAGATATTTGATGCATTTGAAGCCAGTGAATTATGGACATCTGGTGAGGTCACATGTCTGACATCAGTGTATTGCAAAGCTAGCTATCAGTCTTCACAACAGCTTACTTTGGAGTTGGCAAAATCTGGAGATAACAGTTTGTGATGTTAAATAACTGCATAACGGTGACAAAATCAGAGCTGCTTCCATAAATCGAAAATGACTTTACACAGCAAGAAGATGGCATGATTATTTTGAAACTGCTTTGTCTATGACTGATTTCTACATGAGTTGATGCCTTATTTGCCTCATAAGCCCAACCGCAAAGTAACCATTCTGTCTGATAACCTGCTGATCACAGGCAGAGAAGCCAAACCCACTGAGCCAAACACCCCCCCCCCCCCTCCCAGGATGATTTAGTAAGATCCCAAATTGAGCAGTGCAAAGAAATTACAGACCAGACTTTTTGTAAATGAGCTGAACAACAATAAACAAGGGTTGTTTATTTATTTATTTTTTAACTTGAGGTGCAAACCATCTCCTGAGTGGTTTTCTGAATGCAATCATAAGAGAGAGTGCATGTGATGCAGTCCATTCCATTATACCCCAGGCAATGTCGTGTTAAAACCGCCATCCGGCTTGGCCGCTCTGTTTCGGCTAGTGGAAAGCAAATGGAAATCTTCCTTTCTCGTTCACGGTGGAAGAATAAATGATCAGCACTCCACGAAGTGAGCATTGCACGGGCTATTGACACAGAGGAAAAAATAAAAAGTATTTTTGTAGAATGCTGCGGCTGAACGACTGGGACTGTCTGGTCCGCAAAGAGCCTGGCTTGAATGCGTGTGGGTGGAACCACAATATGCTCAAGGATCCTACAGTGAAGCTTTATCAATCTCCTTTCAAAGTGAACCTCAGAACGGGAAAATGCAGGATTGATGATCAGCCACACAAAAAATATGCATATATCAACCGGACTGTATGTAATGATTGTCTTGCCATAGCTGTATACGTATTCGCTGTATGTATGACCACTAATAACAGCAGGAGACTGATTCCCTGTGTGTAAACATGCTTGGCCAATAAACTTGATTCTGATTCTTATATGTTTCTGCTTAAATTAATTTAAAGGTGATACAGAATGCATTTTTTTTTCCAAATTGTTCTCTGCTGTCTACACAGAAGGTATGTGAACTCGGTTTGGTCGAAAAATTTCCAGAAGTGATGATACAGGTCCATCAGAGATCTGTACCAATCACAGGCACAGAGGCCTACCCAGGTAAGCAGGTGGATGACATGGGGCGTTATTTACTTATTTTTTTGGTATTTGTAGTTTCCTGTCTCCCGATGATCTTTCTTCAAAGGACTGCCAGGGGTTGGCATTATAAACCATTTAGCCTGATTGTTTTGCTCAGCGCTATTGCTCTTGTTGTGGTTCAGTGGGCTGTGGTGGCTTAACGGTTAGGAAAGCACACTTGTAATTGAAAGGCTGCTGGTTTGAATCCCCGTCCAGCAAAGAACCACTGAACCATCCTGAGCAAGGTACCACCCCCATGCACTGCTCCCCAAGTGCTGAATTAGCTGCCCCCAGCTATGTCACATATGGATTAAATGCAGAGGATGGGTTTTTTTGTTGTGTGCTGTGGTATGTCATTTAATTCAAATGTATCTTTAACTTTTGTTTTTAGGGGTGCTCTACCTGTGTAGCGATAAACAACACGCAGGACTTACCTTGGCCCTGGCGTTGTGTTGCATGAAACCTACTACAACAAACAGAGGCAAAATGTCAGTGATTCACATAATTTCCTACTGCTACAATGAATGCAACAACCATCGCCACTGCTGTGGAATGAAAAGAAAGCCAGTTATAACCATGGATAGGCTGTCACTTCCTGTCACTTCCAGAATGATCATTCTATAGATCTAGTGTCTGTAATGTGATGTGAAACCCCAAAGGCGAGATCTTCAGCATTACACCAATGTCACCACGAGGTTTATCTGCTAATGCAGTAGGTGTGTGTTCCAGGTTTCTCCAAAGATCTCTCCCTTCACACAACCCCTTCATCCCCCCACACAACTCTTGGCATGCCAAAGTACATAGATAGATAGATAGATAGATAGATAGATAGATAGATAGATAGATAGATAGATAGATAGATAGATAGATAGAT
>JABFEB020000035.1:6497641-6519585 GCA_019775895.2 Stomatorhinus ivindoensis
AAGGGCAGAAGGTAAACAGCAGCTAAGGGCAGAAGGTAAACAGTACCTAAGGGTAGAAGGTAAACAGTACCTAAGGGTAGAAGGTAAACAGTACCTAAGGGCAGAAGGCAAACAGTACCTAAGGGTAGAAGATGAGAAAAAAGCAGGACTCTAGCGACACATATGGTTATTTAATCAAGAACTAGTGAAGTCATTAAAGTTCTCCCGTCTGAAAATGAGTATTTATTTTCTGTTTCTAGCGGCACACCAGCTGAAAACACCCAAGATAAGCTTTTAAAGAGAGGGGCAGGCCCACGCTAAGTTTGACGTCCACGCCTCCTCCTTCCTGTCTCCAATGCTCGGGCTGAAGCTGCACACGGAGCAGCTGGGGCTCATTTATCAGAGGGCGGGGCCAGTCGAGCGATTGGCTGAGAGCAAGAAATAATTAGCAAGGGAATCAACAGAGAAAGTTCAGGGGCAACAGATCAGGCCCACACCCCCCTCAAAAAACATATCTCCGAGGCCCCGGAGAAGACAGAGGCGTCACTTTAACTCAAAGTGCAGCCGTTTCCTGCTGTTCCACTTCTCCTGTCACGGTTTCATCTCCCAGCAAAGACTGAGAAGCTCACAGGAAACCTGTTGCTGTGCCATCTGGAAGTCTGGTGAGTGCTCTCTCCTAATTATTCCAAGTTCCCCAAATGATGTAACTATAGGTAAAAGTCTCAGAGAAAGCAAATGAACGCCGGCTGGCTGCCCAGTGCTACACTGCACGGTATAGCTGTTAGCTGTACTTGGTCTGTCTCTGAGAAACATTCTGTCTCTTTTGAAACACACCTATTCTCCATGTTTGCAAACACAGCTGCATACTTTATCCATCGGAGTACTGGAGAAGATGACAAGTAATTCATATCCCTTTTTATGCATTTTTTTTCTGTTGCCAAGAAACTGTAAATAAAAAGCAAAGTTTTTCCCGTTATAATCAGATCTGACTTTAATGAACAGAATGAATAGTAAAAATGAATCCTCCCAATCATGAAAGCCAGTGGGTTTCTATGTAACAGAAACACGTGTGCTAGTTCACATTTGATGTCAAATAAACTATGCAAGTGATTTAAAACAGAGACTGAGAATTTAATGTGAACGTAATTGACTTTGGTCCTCTTGTGATCCCAGTATAAAAATGCATGTCTGATTTTTTCCTGTTGGTCTCTCCAGTCAGTAATCTCAATTATTCTTTCAGAAAAAAATTTGATGAATTCAGCTAAATTCTTTCTATTCTAATATCCATGTACTGTAGATATTATAGCACTTTGCTGTACACTATATTTCTCAAAAACTTGCACTGACGGCCCTCTTAGATAAATGTATATGAAAGATTCATATGCAAAAGAACAGTGTTGCATATTTGTATTACATGAATATTGCAACCGTGCCAGGAATATATAAGCCTAATCTATCACTGAGGTCAAATTCAGCATTTTCCAGTTCCAATAGTTTTCAGACTCTCACAGTTCAACACTCCTAGAGTATTTTTTCGTGTTTTTACGTTGGCTATTATTTGCCATGATGTAGAATGAAAACTACATCAGTAACTGGTTTCGTTATGGAGACGTTATGTTTCGTTATGTTATCAGCTTTAGCAAAACCAGAACATGGATATTCTGGGCAGGGGTTCTGTTAAACATGTATCTGGAAAGCAAACTAGGTGCATGTGTGAGATAAATGATTCGGCTGACATACAGTACAGTCTTATGATTGCTCTTTAAAGGTATTCCATAATATTCACAGGGCAAATAAAAGAACGGTATCATTTAATAGCACACAATTAGCCTATTAGCAATTTAGTAGGTAGTACATTATTAGAATTATCTTAGCCACTTAGTAATACTTACAGTAAAAGTGGCCTGTTAGTGTAACTTTTCAGTCATGTAGTATCGCAGAGAACGGGAAGGACATGTTTTGGAGTGAACGCTAGTTTACATGGCATGTTTGCCATACCCACTGTAAAGTTAGTATTTGTGTCTGAGAGAAGGAGAGAGAGAGAGAGAGAGAGAGAGAGAGAGAGAGCAGCTCTGACATGTGTGATTTCCTTTTCCTCCCTGTTGTAGCAATCTGATACCAGAGCAGAGTCTGTGACCTGCACTGTTGCCATACTTCTGAGTCGGCACACCAGCTGTCCCCCTCAATCCCTACCCCCCAGCAGAAGCACACCATGGGGGAAAACGTGATCACATGGACTAGCCCTTCACAGGAAGACAACCGCACCATGCCAGCAGGTACTGCGTGCCATTAGTCTGTTGTTCGCATGTCGTTACCCAAAATGCACTTCTTCTGTTTGGCCTATCTGTGCAGCATTGCAAAGTTCTCAGAAGTAATGGCATTTTGAGTGCACAATTCATCTCCTCCTCCTCACGAGTTAAACAGGAAGAGAGAGGGGGGCTTTTGGGGGGTGGGGGGTACATGAAAACTATGTTTCAACTCCCTAGAGCTCCAAATGCAGACACACGTGACAGGGGTTACAATTCCTAAGTTAGTTTCTGTTGCTAATGATGGAGGCAAACAATATGTTAGTATTCAATGTGGGCCAGGGCTGATAATAGTGTTGCAGAAAGCCTATTGTTATTAATAAACATTTTTTAATCACAATTAATTATATTTGTTCACTCTGCAGAATATCTTATAGTAATTCCTATGCCTGCTGCAACACCTAATTTTAAGTTATCTGATATTTATAAGCATTCATGGAACTACAGACAACGTAGACTCTTTCATGCTTAAATGGATTGATGCTTGCATCACTTCTTACATACTTTGCTCTTTTTAGGCTGGACACAGTGATTATTACAGGTCTTGCTGAAACTTTGATCTTGTGTTTTTTTTTCTTGTCATTGATGTGTTGCCTTTGGTTAGAGATGTTGGGAAATGACTCGAATGACCTTCCCGGAATATCGTTTTCACACAAGACATGGTAGTTAACTCCCTTTAGAAGGTAGAAGGTCCTTTGACATCAGCCAAAGTCTGCAGTATATAAACATTCTAGAAAGAAAGAAAAAAGATTCTGGTGAGAAACCAGAATATACAGTAGAGAGAAACTAATGATGAATGAATGAATGAATGAATGAATACAGCATTTGTTTTGTCTCAGTATTGGAGCATTTTCTTGCTTCCTGTGGGCACCACAGAGGCACATGCCTTCATTATAAAACCTGGGGAAATGCGGGGATCTGCAAAGGTTTTTTTTTTTTTTTTAAATGTCCTTTAGCTTTACTATGACTAGAAAGGAAAGAAGCCGGTGGGCTGGTAGGGGCGTAATGCCCCCTGAGGAAAATACAATCCAAAAGCCAATGATCTGCTCCATTACTAATCGCCACAGACATTAAGACAAACTTCATCTGGAAGTGAAGCGCTTACAAATCAGAACATCGCGAGCGATAACTGCAAAGTCGCATATTTGGCGCGCCCCCCCCGTTTTACTTGTCGTCGTGTTGGGTGCAAGTGGGAAAGAGCAGAGTTCTTTGACAGCTGCGAGTGTTCCTCCTCAGACCCCTCGGTGTGTCGTCTGACAGCTGGCAGGGTGTTGTCTGACTTGAAAGACATCCCCAGAGTCGCTGCGCAGAAGCGTGAAGCTGGCAGACAGAGGACTGCGTGCTGGCACCTTTGCGTAGAGTAGAAACAAAGCAGAGGTGGATCTGAAGCTCCCTAAATGTATCTCTAGAAGCAACAGAAGACAGCACCTCTACCCACAGTGTTTAACTTACTACTGGGAAAACATGTTTGCAATAATCCGAAAGAGTCATCTATTACTACTGAGTATATATGGCAGGAAAAATACCCGTGCCTTGAATTGTAAAGCACCATCCCTGCCTTGCACTGCTTTATTGTCTGAGGAAAAATCCATAGCTTCACCTTTTAAAGTGTATCACACCACAGTGAAATAGTTTTTTCTTTGTACAATTTGCATTCGTTTCAGAAAATAATTTATGGAGGTTAAAAAAAACACTAAAGAAACTCCAAAGTTTTTGTAATAGCACTGTATGTAGAGGGCATTATTCTATGGTACTGCAGTGGAGTACGCCCTGCCCTTGGTGTACCCAAGCATTGTACCCTATGCTGCACAGTATATATTTATCATTTGAATTTGTCCGTTTGAAACATATATCTTTAGTTCATGATACAAACATCGAAGAAGGTGGTTGCTTCTGGTCCTGGTGGAAAAGCCTGAGGGCTGACCAGCTCTTTCCCTGAACTTCAGTAGGACCTGTCTCCCATTGGGATCGATTTAGGGGAATGTGCACAAAAAAAACGGCATGAGGTTTTGCCACTTCTCACTTTTTAGCGGGAGCGAGCTGTCGACAAAGGGTCCACTGTGAGCTAGATTGTTCGGCACTTTGGAAAGAGGATTTTTCAGTCTTTAGCTGCAATTTTCACTAACCATCACTTGCCTTTTCTCACTTTAGCACAATGCAAACTCCTTTTGGACTTAGGAGACCCGGCAAAGAGAAATATATAGATAGAGAGCCTGAATGGGGACAGCAATCCAAAGGTTGTGTAAAGTCAACAGCAAACAAAAAGAAAAACCAAATGCCATAAGCAAACAAAAGTAAAAAATATCATTGCCGCATTTGTTGTTGTGTGGGAAATGAAAAATATTTCTTCTCAGGATTGAGTCGCCTTGGGGAAGCTAGGGGCAGTAAGAGGTTATGACTCTCTGTCTGGGGCCCGTATGTGGGCATACTTCAGCGTGGACCTCTCGCATATGGGAGTACCACGGCCTGGACCTGGAGATTATGGGGAGTGACGTCTTATCAGACCACTCCAGCGAGGAGTGAGAGTAGGAGCACCTCGAGTACTGCAACTGAGCCCCGGCGATAAATTTTGCCTTCGGAAAGCTCAATTTCTTTCCCCTGAACTCCTACGTCACATTCTGAGGCATATCAAGCGGATTGCTAGGTGAAAATTTCCCTTCCGGAAGGTTCCGGTCCTCTTCTCTTTGCTAATCTATGTTTTATAGAGTGACAACCTCGGGCATTTGTAGCCTTTTCTTCCATTCAGCCCCCAAGGTTGTATCGCCATTGCTTGTGTTCGGGCCTGTGAGGATACGCCTTTGGAGCGAATGCCGTGAATTAAGTAATGGCAGAAAGCGAGGCGGCGAGAGACAGAGAACTGCTCGCTTTGAGCTATGACTTCGCTGCCTTTTGAAAGTCAGATGATGCAGTTGAAAGACTTCATGTTAAAAAAAAAAAATAGTTCCGTCGAGGTCAACGACTGACCAAGGTACCCCTGAGAAAAAAGTAGATACAAACAAATATCTCATCGCTGCATGGGTAGACTGACAGAGATACAATCTGAGCTAAGGGAGACTGCGAGAATGAGAGAGAATCCATCCACTGCGAGTCAGTAAGCCGGTAAACGCAGCTTGTTTTTAGCCCCGGGTCTCGCTCTTATCATTCAGGCACCAAGAGGCATTGCCTTCATTAGCCATAGACGGTGTGATCTTGCCAGTCCAGACCCACCCTGAAATCGTAGCACTGCGCTGCTGTTTTACCAAACGGACCGTGTTTTTTGTCACAGGAAGAATGAGCTGAGTTCCAGCTGTTACCGAAAGAGCTCAAAGCCGCTTCTCGGCGTCTCCTTCGGGGCCGTTTGATCCACTTTACAGGAATTGTCTCTGAAGGATGCCAGACCTGATAAACAGCCAGAGAGCAGTGAAGGGCTTTCATAATAGAATCAGCTGGAATCACAGTGAACTATTCAGACTGAGCATTAATGAAGGTCATCTCACCCTCTGTGATGCTCTGGCATGGAGTCGTCATTATGATCTGCACATGTGTCAAAGAGCACAGGCAAAGCGCACATTCTGTCCCGGGTAATGAAGCATGTATCGCAGCTAACTCTGCTGCTGAGTACATTTACAGTAATGCTAATAAGGACTTTTTCAGCACCGCATTACATTTCAAGATGGAGAAAGGCCTCTGTGAACTTTTCACAATTTAATATCAACGTGAACCTTCTTTTGAGAGAGTTTATACATGTATTAAGGATATATCATGAATTTTTACCATATAAAGTAGAAGCATTCTCAGGGAAATAAATATCAGATATATGTCAGTACAGCAAGGCTGGGACAACCTCTGACAGACTGAACAGTGACAGCGGACATGTTTGGGCCTGATTAATATAGAAATCGCTTTGACATAGACAGAGAAAGTGTGCTGACTATAGAAGGCACAGAATTATACACAAGCCATACAGATGCATTGTTAAATACCAAAACCAGTGTCAATGGGAAGAAGATGGAGTGGACATGTGATTCCCCGCCCCACCTGGCAAATGTTACCAAGGGCCCCTTTTGATAACAGACAATTGCGCAAAATCAACAATTTACCAAGAACCGACCCCTTACCATGTTGCCAAATTTTACTGAGCACCCCCTCATCCCGCTGTGACTCCCCTCCTCTGTCCCTAACACGGAGGTAGGAAAAATGGATAGATGGATAAGGACAGTGCCAAAGAAAATAGCTAAAATTACAGTCTCTTTGTTTTTCTTTGATAAATAAAATGAGCATTAATTATCAGAACGCTAATCAAACAAACTGCCCACTGGTGTCTGAGAGGGACGTGTCCTTATCAATGTCAGTCTGCTTATCAGAGATCAGTCTCTCCGGGGGAGGGCAAAGAGACACATATGGGGGATTTCTTCATTTTGCCCGTCCTGTCTTGCACTCACACACAGCTGGGTGGGATGGTCACAGCACAGAGTCAGCCGGGGGGCAGCGCAAACATTTGGATCTCATTAACATCTCTGTAGCTTCCATGTTCCCGACTGTGACAGTAAAAGAAACATTTAATCATCATGTGGCATACATGTTGGAAGGACATGTAACAATGAGCATTAATCTTGGGGGGAAATTCTGGATAAGGAACATCCCATAATTTAATAAGCAAGGATTTTGCATTAAGAAGTTCAAGCAGCTCCACTGGGGCTTGAACCCAGAACTTTCTACGTGCAAAGCAGATGTGACAACCACTACACTACAGAACCAGCTTTGAGAGAAACTACACATATCACATCTCTTGGAAACTTAGTGAGTAGTCCTGCTGTGTCTTGAGTAGGACTTTGGTTGATAAAAGATGTACAGACCATGTACATATTTAAACAACTCACACGGATCACATGTCAGTGGATTCTGTACATCGCAGTCTAAAAAAGATGGTCCACAGACAAGACAAAGTCTGTATCCTGTAGCCTCCAGCATAACAGTCTAGACATGGAAGCTAACATCCATGTTAGCACTGCACTTGTTTCAATTTATATCAAATCAATTTCTGTGATTTTCAGGCAGAGTAAAAAAAACTACACAACCTACATCACGATATGATCTTAGCGAGAAACAGTACTTGCATGCAAAAACTATTCAAGTGAATGATAGTGATGTCTGATTTGTGAATGAATCGTCCTTTTGAACCAGTTCTTTTCAGTGAATCGGTCAAACCTGTTTTTGAAATCTAAAATGGGGCTCCCAGGAGACCAAATATGATTATATCTATTTATGCCTGTCCCTGTGTACATAGTTCTGTTGTAAGTGCACCTAATAACCTTGGAAGTCAACTGAGGAACATCTAAGAGTTACACAGACTGTGATCTATAACAATAAGTGGATGGAATCCAAGATACAGTCAAAGTTGTCACCTTGACGACACCCCCTGACAGCCCTGTGAGATTCCGCGCTGGTTCCTCGGCAGTTAACAGGTGTTGCGAGATGCACGGGCTCTCTCGTGTCCCGCTGTGATGTTTAATCATTTGACAACAGCCAGGGTTTTTTTTTTTTCTTCAAACGAGCATTGAAAATGCCCCTGAACTCCTACAGCAAAGCTAGCGGCTGTTCCTTCTGCCGTTCCCTGACAACAAAGGAGTCCATGGTAACCACAGGTGCCAGAGCACTCACACCGTCAATAACCGCGGCAGCGGCCATTATTTTCCCCTCCTTGGTTTGGTAAAATGTACCACGACTCTCCCCTCGCTAAGGATATGGAGATGAGCTGTAAATTCTGCTTTGTCTACAGAGACATCTGTCCATGTGCCGAACATGGCTCTGCACCATGTGATGTTGGGCTTTGAATGTGCAGCCCTCAGGGATGAAGGAACTAGTCACTGGAAACCTCACGCGATGACACTGTGACAACAGGCATCAACGTCACATTACCGCAGGCTGGCAGCATGACAGAGTTGGCTTAAACTGGGATAGATAAGTAGCAATGGCTTTACTTAGCTTTCGTGTGTGTCAGTAGATGCTGGATGCTTCACCAAATGCCATCCACCCCACCAGCAAGGGCATGGATGCTCCATGCACAAAATGCACTTCTTACATTCCTATATATCACATCTTTTGGCTACTCAGAAAGGCTAGATCCAGAATGCCTAACATGTCTAATATCTGTCCATTAACAGCACAATTTAAACATTCTCCTAGTCGGCGTAAGTGGACCTTCCAAAGTTAAATTTAATCTGCTCGCAAGAACTGGGGGGTGGGGGGTACAGTGGGTAGCCCAGTTGCTTTGCACCTCTGGGACCAGGGTTTGAGTCCTTGCCGTGTGTGTGTGTGGGGGGTGGTTTGTATTTTCTCTGTGTTGTAAGGCTCCAGAAGGGGGTACGCAGTTACAGAAAATGCATTGGTACGCAGGAGCCTGTTTCAGTTAACATATCTGCTATCTGCTCAACTATCACTTTCACAGAAGGTGAGAGGAGTTTCTGCTGTGCCAAGTGGGGGCTGAAAGGTTATCAGGAGACTCACCGCTGCCGTTTAGATCACAACTGTCACAAGGAGCTTTTTACAGTTACAACAAGTCAGGGAGAAATGCTAACGCGCTACTCTAATTGCAAGCCGTGAGGTCTCTGAATGGTCTTACAAATATTTCATTTATATTGCAGACACACACGTCTAAAGTAACATAGAACTGAGAAGGAAGGCCTGTGACTTCCTAGAGAGTTAAGGGCGTTAAGGGCCTTGCTTAGAGTCTTAATCATGAAACCACACACCCTAGGATTGCATTTTGCAACTTTTCAACCAGAGGCACATCCTCTTAACCCACTGATCATACAGCACCCCCCTGGGGAGACTCCCCGGCTCAAACCCAGGCGCTTCATAATTAAAGCACAATCTCTAACCTATTCCAACCGATCCAGCTATCAGGCTCTTCTGCCACCGAACGTTAGAAAATTGCTCATCTACGAATGCACAGTGACAAATGCTTTTTGAAGATCATATCTATACTGCACTATATGGGGGGGGGGGCAGGGTTCTCTCCCAGAAGCTACAGGCACAAGACAGGGAACAGCCCAGGATGAGGTGCCAACCCTTTGGAGGGCACATTCACCCCCCCCATTCATGATTTGGGAAGTCCCATTAACCTCATTAACCATTTCTGGACTGCGGGGGGAAACCAGAGTACCTGGAAAGCACTTCACGACAACATGGGGAGAACATGCAAAAGAACACCCAGGTACCAGAGGTATGACAGAACAGTGCTGACCACTGTGCCACCATGCCACCCCAGGACAAAGCATCCATAATTCCTATAGCAACCATTATATTGCCTTATGATGCTATCTACAGAGCATTATAGATGAGAGCTAAATCTTATACTGACCATTATAATGCTTTATGAAGGCGTTAATAATGCATTATAGATGACATTGTTAAGTAAATGCACTTGCAGTTGCTAGCTCAGTGTCAGAGCTTCCCGAACACAGTGACTGGGCATTTCTAGGCTCCCCTCCTTTATCTCCCTACCCCAGCTCATGGCTCGAAACAAACCGAGTCACCGATTGCCCAGATTTCTCCCCACTGTGCCCATGAACCCAGATATGCGGCTTCCTCTAACCAAGGGCCTGAGAGTAACATCAGAACTCCAGCAGCCTCCAAATGTGCAGGCACTGCAACGGTTAACATGATCTAGGCGTCGTTCTTCTGCTCGCCCAGGAGTCCAGACGAGTCAAAAAAAAAAGGTAGACTATCACCTTCTTCCAATGGTCGAGATAATTCATCTGTTTCAAAACTGCTTCCATGGTGATGAGTGAATTTGAATTCCTGGGCAGATTCTTATTTCCTGAGCTTTTTAAAGCAGAATCGAAGTTAAGTTGATCGGAGAGCAAAAGGAACAGAGACGGAAGGAAAAAAGTAGGATTTTCTTTTCAGGTGGAGCTCCTTAACCAGGACTAACTGTCCTTGGTGTGGCAGGCAGAAGCGAACATCCACCTACTCAGATCCCATTAGCCAGCCCTCGGTGCTGTAAAGAGGAAGTCGCCTGTGCACTTCCAGCCCAGGAAGTTTTAAGGGAGACGGCAGTCTGCTGCACGCACTGCAGAGCTGGCAGGACAAGTGTGAGGAGTCGGACACAGTAAGAGCAGGAAGACTCCACAGCTGTGAGCCAAAAAAAAAACTTTTTTTTACAACTTTGTCTCATATTCAGAAACAAAATCTTGCAGTATAAGTAGAAAAAGCACCACAAATATAAACAGGCACATAATCATAGTCAGAGGCTCATACAGCCTTACATATGCATGAAAATATGTCATGGGGCCACTGGCTTATTTATTAAATTGAGAGTGTATCATTTTCATTCTTAGTTCTGATTTTTTTCTTCACATACTGTTCCCAGTTTGTCTTGTTCCCTCTGACGTCACCAATTCTCCCAGTCTGATTTTATATTGCGATTTGCAGGCTTCCTCCCTTAAGGCTCGGCTGTGGAGGGGAATTAACGCCCTAACAGATGTGGAAATGGGGCGTGCACTCGAGACACGTGGTCTATCATTTCCCTCAGGGTCGCAAATAAGTGAAAACTCAAGTCCGGAGTATGATGAAATACTAGGCCGTCCGATCCAAGTGAAAAGAATAGTGAGATATGAGTGAAACCGTGCACAGTGCCTGCAGATTGACTTCGAGGAAATCCAACAATCCGACTTCCAGCTGCTTATCCTCCTCAGGGTCAGAAAATAGTGGTGGGGGGGTGGGTGTTGGAGCTAATCCCAGACAACATCGGAAATTAGGCTGTACACCCTGGACAGGATGAAACTCCATCACAGGACACAGACGTAACAGCCTCCACAAGCCCACACGCCACTGTGTGGAAATATTAAATGAATTAAATACTAAATATATTAATAAATTTATGCCTAAATGAGCATGTTTGATGCCAAAACATCAGAGCCAGTGCTGTCCAGCTGACCTGCCCTTGTACAATGTGTTATATTTATAAAACCATCAAATCTCTAGAAACAACACAGAGGAATGGCAAGGGCCGTAAGCCATTAAGTGGGAACAGCACATATTTTAGTGCGCTGCGATTTAAGGCGGCACGGCGTGAATAGTTATTTTTACCCTTGCTGAATTATTCAGAAACCTAGTACTACCCTTGAGGTGGATTTGCTGAAGTCACCCCTTGAGGTTTCATTCTGACCTTCTGTCAAAACCACACTTTGTAAGACGTTGGTTGTTGGACTGAAGGGGGAGGAGGTATTTACTAAGTGACCTCCTTAAGGGTATGCCCCTTCCACTCCAAAAGAAAAAAAAAACTAAAAAACTAAACTTTTACTGTAGATCAAATGGTCAAAACACACGTTATGCTAAATGCTATTATCATTAGTACTGTAGTTCAGGAAATGTCAGGGTTGATTTTTTTTTTTTAAACCACTGACACTAAAAGGCCATAGTGGCCGTCAGCTGTGTTACGTTTTGGCTGAAAGCACATGTGTACATTTTCAGGGAGACTCGGTTGCATTTAGCTAAGATTAATGAATCTATCTATTATTATTTTGTATAATTATCACAAACCACTCTCAAATATGCTTTACTTAGGCAACTTGATGTGGAAAAGGTTCAGTAGAAAAAAAAGTGTAAAAAAGATAAACACTGGAAAGCTCTTGCTCGAAATAAAAGTTTGGAGGAAATTTGTAAAAGTTTCCTGGTGATGAACTGTCCGAAAAGGTCATTCTGAAGATATCTAGGCTACAGCGGCAACCTCTGATCCAGTGGATCCTCAGATTCTCCTGGCAAAAAAGATTTTTTTTCTTAATTTAAATCATGGGGGGTGGGTGTCCCCTGCTTTTTCCCTTCTGCTTATTGAGAGGCTCCAGACTCTCTATGACCCAGCACTGCATAAGGAAACAGATGGATGAATGAAACTTCATGGGTTCTGGGTGCAGATGCACAATTTCAGATGTGCAAGACAATACAGCTTCGGACAGATCTTTGCTAAATTGGTTGTGTATATCAAAATATAATTCATTTGAATTTTATTTAAATTACTTTCTGAGTCAAGCTATTATTTTCATGTGCTGTGCAATATCTGTTTTTCCATTTTGTCAGTAATCTTGTCCTGGCACCATAAACACTGTCAAAGCATGCCATCACATCCTCAACATTTAGCGACTAATCATAAAGCAATACATCAGCTACAGAAGAAGGGTGGAAATCTATCTGAGCTCTCACTGTGAAACTCATTATAAATACAGGGATTAACTGTGCTCAGCAAGGTAAGAAACCAGTGAATTGTTTGGCAAATAACAATTAAAAAGCTGCTTTGTGCAAGAGTCTGTGTATGCTTTTACAGCTTGTATTGAGCAGAAACGGGTTACAAGTTCGTATCTTTAGGGTTCCGGCTGTAGAATGCAGGGTACATAAATGATCTCTTGCCTGCAAAGCAGCAAAGAAAAACTAATTATATGCTAGATGGCTGGGATCGTTATACATTAAAGAAAATGTCTTATAAGCAAATGATTCATTGCGGCCATCATTCTGTCATTTGTGTGGAGAGCGAGTTGCCAGCAAATTAGCTTACTGCTGCCAAAATGGACTTGATTGTGCGAAGATTAGGCTGTCCACGAAACCCCTACCTCCTTTACACAGATGGTGACAAGCCGATTTGAGAGACCCAGTGTTCCCAGTCCACAGCATATGGATAGATGGAGAAAAGAGTAAAACTCTGGAATGAGCTAATATGTAAAGAAAACAGCCAGCTATGACAGTTCCATAAGACTGTTGCTTTATTTTTAAGGAAACCTTTGTTTCAAGGTGTTTGTGAGCTTACCCACAGGAACAGCCCCACCCACACCTGAGTTTGAATTATCCCCTGACAGAAAAGTCACATGTGCAGGCTATATCTTTGAGAGCGAATATATGTAGTAAAATACCAGTGACTTTTGTGCTTATTAGACATCAAAGCAGAGTATCTCAATATGTCGCTTAATGACAATGCAGTGTTTCTCCAACGTACAACTATTACTCCAGTAGTAACTTACACTTGTTACTTATTATTAGTTCCAAGCTCAGCTATGCTACAGATGAACTATCTGTCTCACTAGTACACAGTGTTGGTCAACCCATCAGATGACACAGGCAGTTGCTTAGAGCGCCATCTTGTGAGGGGACAGCGACTTACAGAGCCGATTTCACTTTGCCTTGGGCAATAAAATGCATGTGTACTAAAACTACGAAAGTGCCAGGTGTGGCTGCCTGACTGCCCAAAGTCATTTATCAGAGGACCCTCCGGCGTGAACGGAAGTCAGCCCGGATTGAGTTCATACTCAGAAATTTGTGGAGGTAACATAAATCACTGAAGCTTCAATTAGGACATTTTTTTTCAAAGAGTGATATGAAACTTGCATATGGATGATAAAACACTGAATTAAAAAGCACACATAGACATTTCAGTATGTGGAAAGGTGACTTTTAACAAGATAATAGTGGAAACTAGTGACACAGAAAAGGAGAGCAAATAAGTTATGCTCTAAGCAGAAATTATTTAATCAGTGCAACAGACTTTTACGCAATCTGAGCGAAGATAGCAGATAATCAGATATTTATAAATGGTGTGGCCATTTAAATTGACCCTGCACTAAAAACAATTAATCTGAATGTCAGTTTGTTTCTTTACATTAAGTGATGCATAACTGATGAAAGTTCCACCTAAAATGGCTACAGGAAAAAAAAACATTTCCTCCTCAGAATTTCATTCCTGATCAACCAAAACCCAATTCCCATTGTGCCCATAGAGCCGTAATGTTTTTACAGAGGTCAAATATTGCTGAATGGCCATTAAAAACCAGACCACAATGCAACAGTCAAACTTTAAACACCCAGTTAAGATTACCTGAGCTATGGACACACATATGCAAATATGCTATTTACATTCAGTACTTATATAAACCACATACGATAGTGGCATAATATCCATGCTCCTCACTTCTGGTTATTTTAATTACACTTATATGAGTAATTAAAACATTTCTTGCTGGTATTCCGGTTCCAGGAGTAATTAAAAGTGTACAATCGCAACCCATGACACATTCCAAATTAGATTTGTACTTAGATTTTTTTTTTTTTTTTTTAGCTCAAATGTTAATGAGTCGGGGAAAAGCATCCGTCATGCACACAGAGCCGTCTCTCCTGAGAAGGACAGCCTATTCGATTCAGAGGTCGGCTCAGCGGCTCACTGCTGCAGCATATCACATCCGGCGGGATCAGCCCCCGGTGGCCAAAGCTAATCACTGCAGCGAGTATCGGCGGTAAATAAATTAATAAATGCCGTTAGGTTCAGGTGAAGGAGAATCTGTTCCACCTTAATCAGTGTGGAATTGCTGGAATGCTGTTTTACTTTGTACTTAAGAGGAAAAATAGCAGCCTGATTTCACGTTAGCCTGCATGAGAATTATGAAATTGCTCTGCATCTAAGATCTTATAAGCTAATCTTTTTCTTTGACATTGCTGACAGGATGATCTGTGAAAGAGAGGAGAAACTGAGAGAAGAAATAGAGGGAGGGGGGAGGAAAGAGAGTCTAATTGTGAGATGGCGGAAAAAAAGAAGATCAGAGCCAAATATATTTGATCTTATGTAATGGCTTTAGGAGGCAGAAAGCAATGCTGCACATGTGTTTTTCAGACCTCATGCGATAATGGGAAGCAGACTCCCCATTACCACAGGCCCGATCTCGCTCCCTTGGCCTCCATAATCTTGTATCACGTATCACTGTAGCAGTGGTCACTTCAGGTCTGAAGACCTGGTGCAGGGAAGTTCTCTGAAGACATCTTCAAAGATCTCATCCACTGCACGGGGAGCCCCTGATCATGTCACTCTGCGATGTGTGAAATCTTAATTGGCTGAGTTTGTCAGAACTGAAAACTTGTTTTTTTATTTTTTAAACGAAAATCAGTAATAGTGTAACGTCATCCTTGTACGTCAGTGCCTGAAATAAGATAGGAATGAAGGACAGGACACATTTTCTGGACTGTGGGTGGGACTTATTTTTTTTAAGAGAACAGGAGCAGTCAATCCCTGGAGCTCTGCTGACCTGTAGATTCAACCCAGCAACCTTCTGATCATAGTCAGAGGTTCCTAACCTATGGAACCTTGTGTCACCACTAGAAAGCTTCTGCGAAATGCTAGGTGGAGGAGCCAGAATGGTGCAAGAAGTTAGAAGTAAAGAAAAGAAGGCACAAACAATCAGAGCCAGACACGCCCAACCCGAATGGGAGTCCCTGAGCGGAGGAAATGGACCAGAGCTCTCATTAGCTTGCGGCGATTTCACGCACCAGTAGAATGGCTAACCAGCCTCGTGATGCTACGTGCATGTCAGGCAAACGGAGCCCCGGGCAATCATTTCAGGTCCTCCAACAGCATCAGGGAAGCCAGGGGAGGTGGCGGTCGCAGGCAGCGGGAAAGGCAACATCTCCAGACCTGGCTTCATCCCGACTCAACTGCAGCAAGTCTGTGTGCAGTACTCCGGTTCCTTAAGACTACTTTGCTTTAAAAAATGTTAATAATTCCTTTAAGCTAGAGGCCTTTTAGTACTCCAGATTAAAAAAAAATAATAATGCCAAAGAAAATAATTTCACAGCATATCTTTCGTACTGTATAATTTTAGTAAATACGGATGAATAAAAGGCTTTTCCAGATAATCTAATCATACCGTTCAGCAGCACCATAAGCAGGGATAATTATCCATATCTAAAATGATGCTAACATAGCCGAGAATAGCACAGGCACGCAACAAAGGGGGAAACATTTTAAGGGCTATACAGTGAAACCTACAGAGCCCCTAAAGGGACATAGGTGATTTCTTTTACCGTATCTGGTGCACACCAGATACTGTAATTTTTTTTTAATCACCTATGTCCCTTCAGGGGCTCCGTAGAAACCTACTCATGTTGGCTAGAATGCATTCTGGTGAGATAGCTCTCTGCTTTGACAAATAGAATTTAATTACTGCTCACGCCAAGTTCAAACCCACATTTCTCCCACCTACTGTAAATGAGGTTGTCGTTTGCATTATCTTGACATAGGTAATTGCCCGGATTGAAGTCCTCCTTCGTCCTTGGCTTCTCCACATCGTCCGAGAGGGGCTGTGATTGGCTTTGTGCATGAATCTGCCTTCTTGAACGATCTGTAATTTATCACTAACGTGTGGAAAAGGGCCCCTTGGGTCACGATTCTCCTCAGTGGGAGCTGGCTGGGTGTCATGGCCTTTTCTCCATAATATTACAATCGGGGCTGGGGCAGCGTATCCCGGAAACTCAATCTAGGACTAAATATCCATGGGGGGGGGTCACAGAAGATCATAGCATTGCACCAAGCAGAGGGAGGACCATCATTGGAGTCCCAGCCGGCCTGGGATCTGTCAGTATCCCTGCAGGTTGTCAGATTCCAGCAGTGAACGATCTGCTTGTCCTCTAATCCGAAGTAGCTTCCCTGGGTAGCGGCAGTTAAAATTTCCATGGCTGGTGGGGGATAAAATAAAATAATGAAAGGAGACCCTCATCTTCAGTTTTAAAAGCTCTTTGGAAGGCGTTGACTTAACATGATGGTTAGTAAAATACGCAGACTAATGGAAATTCATTATGCATAAAACTGTGTTTTCAAGTTCACTTTTACTATGCTGTTATGTGTTTTGCATGCCTCATTAATGTTATATTGCTTTATTATTAATGTGCATGATGCCCTTGGTGTTAAGCAGTTATACATCAATTATAATTACTTAAGGCATGATTATAGCGCTAGAGAATATAGTTGTCAGATTGTTTAATTCAGGTTGCAGAGGCTTTTGCTATGCATTGCAGGTGCTTGGAAACAGCCAGACATGCGTGAGAGCAAGTGGGCGTAACTTGCTGCATCACTCCATCGGATCAAAGACAATGACCATACTGGGAAGATGATTCAATGGGCAGGGAATTGCTAGCAATGTTCTTGGCAAAAAAATGAAAACTACAACATTTTCAGCATTATCGTTACCCTGTCTACATAACCGGCATCCGGTGAAAAGCCTAATACTTTATTTTTCCATGGATATTCATAAAATGTAATATAAAATCCCCATAGATTATGGGCCTTACACCCCTTCGATACAATTCACCTCCATGTCCCCCTAAAGAAAAGACCAGCATGCATCTAACAGCTGGGTCTGACATCACCACTTTCCACGGGAATTCGACTGTACCTCATTGGGTTGGCCGGGCCTGGGAATGATGTCACCGCCCAGTTATGTTATCCCAATCCCCGTCTGACATCCTCTGCTGATCACCACTTAAAAACAAACACGTTTTGCTTCGTAGTTTATTAAGTTCGAAATGAATGGATCCAGGGATCCTTACGTGTTACGTGTAGTGTGTTTTTTAACAGATGACAAGCATGTTTTTCCTCAGCCCAAAAATGTTACCCTGAAAAGCATTAAAATTCAAATTGTAACATTAAGGTGCTACAGTTTATTTAATCATGGCCTATAGGTAAATGCTGCACAGGTCTCTGCAGCACTTCTGGTGAAAGCATTTGTGAAAGATTCTAAATAGGGAAAATAATGCTGATTGTCTTCAATTGGCTTCATGCTTCCAGGGAACAGTAGGCGTCACTCTTGTAACAGTTCATCATTATGCTCACCTTTAATTATTCAACTCCTTTAATTAACTATTCATCTACCGTTCATGCACTGAAAGGATCAATTAGTCATAGGGAAACCATTCCCCTGCCTAGTTAAGTTTCCAACAGTATAGCTCATTATAAACAAACAATCATAATGCCTCATTAAAATCATGAAGCGCATAGGGACCTTCAAAAGCTCTCATTGTTTAACATGAATTAGATCTGCGGTATTAAAACATGGGCATCTTGTTTTCAAAATGGCCGACTGCATAAATCTGGCCAATTACAGTGCAGGAAAATTCTACTTGTTTTGATTGTCATCCTCCTCTTATTTTACTCAAGAAGTTCAGGGTTAAAACAGGCATCAGGATGTGATTCGTGTAGAAACTTTGAGAAAAGAAGTTCCTCCTATGTTAGATACACGTGATAACTCCATAATTTAGCAAAGTTTTTCCAGTATGATAACAGGGGCATCAGATTAAATAAAATCTAGTCATTATGTAGAAATCTCCCATCTGTTTCTTTCGGTAGACCTGACAACTCCGCCTAATAGGAAATCTTATATCACATCCACCGTTCAAAATTTGTGAATTATCAAATGTGATAATTGAATAAAAGTCCTTGTGCCCACGTTATCCTTCATAATTTATTCAGTGCAGGAAGAATGCAGTCTGAAATCACCCTATACATCTTGCTTGTAGCTTTTGCGGCATTTTTCTTTTTTCCCCACCACAGATGATATAAATAAGAAATATGTTTTTGCTTCCAGTCTTATGTAAGAAATGAAAGAACGTGTAATAGAATTTTCTAGTACCTGTAATGCATAAAGAATCACTACCCGGAGCACATGTGCATAAATAATTGAGTGAAGTTGAAAAAATAATAAAACCGATTGCATTCTGAGCAAAAGTTCAGTCTTACAAAATGAAAGTGCAAACCGTGAGGATATTCTGGGGCCTTGAAAACAAATCAGCAAATGCAAGTAAGCAAGTGTAAAGTAGCCAACCAGAGCCACTTGCTTTACCATAAGAGCACTTTCACCCTCCGTATTTTACATCATAGGAATGAAGAAAAATGGTACGACTGTACGGTGGAGCCAAAGTGAGAGGAGTGTCCCTGTGACCGCATGGGTCCAGGACCTCGCAGAGCCAATGAGCAAGACCAGTAAAGCGACCTGATCCGATTTCAAACACATTCACCTGAATCAAATAAGCACGCGTCATCTTTGCCAAGATCTAAATATGAGCGTAACTCACAGTAAGGCGATTAGCTGGACAAATAAATAATTTAGTTACAAACTCAGCAGAGATTTTTGCTGAGATCATTGGAGCTTTGAAATTATAAGGTGCACTTCGACATCATGTTATTGCTAACATGGAAATCCTCTATCCATTGATATTTTGTAGGATGCTTAACATTAAGTCCGTAAACAAGATAAAACACATTCATAACTCATCCTAGAACTTTTGAGAGTAATAACCCATATTCAATATTTTTTTATAAGAAAAAGCAATTTAATCCTATGGTTAAACCTGATGTTAAAAAAATAAAGATATGCAGCCATTCAATCCTTATGCTGTCCACATTTTTTTCCACAATGTCACGTCAGCAGCAAACGTCTTCCAGATGCTCCAAGTTTGACTTAACACATCTCTTTCTATAATTCTCAACTGATAATTGGCCGCTCACACGTGAGACTTCTGCACAGTGTCTCACCAGACGTGCAGTATTTTTGCTTATCCAAATGGCACATTCAGCAGCCGATAGTGCTAAATAATTAATTACATGCATGCATCTCTGGAAGGGAGATTAAGAGGTGGCAGGGAGCTGAAGTGGTCCGTTTCATCCTCAGTTAAGCATGACCATATCATTTCTTGCACTGCATTCGTCAAAAGAGAAATGTACAGTCCAAAAGTGTCAGTCCGTTGAAAACAGCACATTAGGTCCTCCAACTGAACAAAGATGTTTTTACCAATTATTGAACACTGAATGATTTGAAAAAAACTCACTTGGTATTTGCGATCTACTTGTTGCATTATTTATCTCCTCAATGTATTATTTTAAAGTGCAATATATAGCTATTAAAGTCATGTATTTAATGCCATTTGTGGCCTTATATCATCTGTCTTTGGTACGCTTGGTTTGTAAAGTAGCTAAATCATTGTTTTTAAACAGATTCGCTGGGGGAACATTTTTGAAACACAAGGTGATTCATTAATTAGTTTTGTATTAACATGTAATGGCTGTTTGACAGTGTACACTCTTGTCCAAATTCATTCTGTGTACAGTGACTACAGGAATGGGAATTTTGTCTTATATTGAGTCTTAATGATTCTACTGCAAGTACACACACAGGTGTGTTTATTTTTAAACATGCCACCTGTTGTCAATTTTTCAAATACGCTGAATTATTCATTTTCTACAGAGTTCACGAGAGGAAGATAATTTTTCTTTCCCAGACCGATTCTTCCATCCTAATTCAATATTTACAGGGTCTCAAGAATGTTTAGATACAATTTTAATACGAAATGCTTTACAAGCCAGAAAAAAAAATCTAAAGAAAATTTAGAGAGGGTTCAGAATCAGTTGGGAACTGGAAGCAGAAACCCACAGCTTTATTAAAACAAAATATACAAAAGGCTGTACTGAATACTGTGCACACAATGCAAGAGGCTTGTAATACAGTGTTTCCCGTTAAGCCTTATCACCTTTAAAACATCGCAGCGTGGAGCCCATGATTTGAAAACATGCTGTCTTTGTAGGTTATGCTGGAGCAGCACAGACCACTGCAGGGACACATGGGGACGAAGGATTTTATGCTATCCTGGGAGGTGAGTAAGACCCACATTACCACCATAGACACAATGAGCAGAGGGTCTTCAAGACAGCTTAACACACCTAGACTATAGCTGAATGCTACTGGCTTTTTGGAGCCCCTATATAAAAACATGGCAAAGTTAGAGGCAGGAACAGATGTGGGACTGACCGCTTCTAATAGCTTTTACTTCAGCCAGAGCTCGGTCAACTCCCTGTGGGTCTTCTTGAAGCAGAGCTCTATGTGGGACAAAGACCAAATGAACACAGAACCTCACCCCATCTCTGTTAAACCTCTTACACTGGAGCAGATCTTCATCCTTCTATCAGACAAAAATTTTGTACTTTGGGGGAGGAGTAACCAGTTCACCATCATTTTCCTCTACAATAATGTGCCTGGCCTGGTCTTTGAAGTATTTCCATAGTTATATACTTCCAAATTTATGCTGAACACATCATTTCTCTCAAACAGAAGACCGTTAAGGAGATGTGTAAAAATGGTTATAAAACATATTATTCACTTTTGCCATCATGATCGGCTTGTTTACATGACAATGCCAGGCAAAACAACTTCCAGTTTCATACTTTGACATGAAATATTGTCAGAAATACATTCCGCAAAGCCAGCCTTAGTTGACACTTTTTTGGTCACATTGCTGGGACATTCGGGTCAATCATTACAGTCTGTTCTATGAATCAGTGAGCCTTACATGTTCTTTACTGACACCCAGTTACTGTTTTGGAAGGTGTCATCATCACAGTGATTCTGGTGTTGACTTGCCTGGTCATAGTGCTTTTGCGCTACATGTACCGACACAAAGGATCCTACTTCACCAACGAGGCCAAGGGCACTGAGTACGCAGAGACCGCCGACGCCGCGCTCAAGGGTGACCCCTCCCTCCAGGAGGCCACGGACGAAAGCAAGAAGGAATATTTCATCTGAGGTGGGACGTAATAGTTTAACGTTCAAATTCAAATTCAATGAATGCACCAACGGAAATTGACTGTGAAAATAACTAAATAATTTGTAGAAGTTCCATCTATCAGTGTCGTTATAAAAGCAGAAACATAGTGTCTCTTCTCCTTTTTTTCCCAGGATGCAACCAAAAGGACACATGAGATCTATTATCATCATGACAGCGATTGACTTCTGCTTCAGCAAAAACTGTGACTATTGGCTTTGGTTCCTGGCACAGTTTGCCTTTGCCATATGAACTCTGCTGGGCTGGGTCAGCTCAAAGCTG
>JABFEB020000035.1:6530294-6545775 GCA_019775895.2 Stomatorhinus ivindoensis
ACGTAAAAATGTACATATCAAGCACAATTCCACCCACATTCTACAGAACTGATCGATTTTATCCCAAATGACATCCCTCACAATAATTCAAGATTGAAAATACAGTTGCTCAGATTAATCAGAATGGAACAAAGAGAATATGTATATTTTCTTTTTTCATTTTAGCAAAAATTTACTGATGAGCAACTACAAACAACTTTGTTTCCCATGAGAACGTATATTACACACAGATTTCACATTATAAGGTTGAATTGTCCTGTACGCCCTGTTATGAGTAGCACTAGGAAATAAATGGTCTGAAAGGTGACGAGGGAGACAAGTGACACCGTGCTACTGGAGTACAGTATGTATCCTCGGTTTCAAGAAATAACTTTTCAAAATCCATGGTAAAACAAAGGCGGAAAATGTGGCTCGTTTGTGCCACTACGGATGATGACGGTTTCTTCCGCTGCACGATAGAACGACACCACTCCAAAAAAGCTCGATACCACTCAATAAAAGCTGCATCAGAGAAAGAAATTTCATCCGAGAGCCATTCCTGTATTAATCTGTGCCTTCACTCTATAAGACGTCAGATACTGTGAGATAAGCTGCCTCACTATAAAACACCATAGACTCTTGCGTCACAGTTTCCAAGGCTGTGTTCCATGGCGTATGTTCAGAATTGTAAGGTTAAATCAGTGGGCAACATGCAAAAACAAAATAGTATCTGTCCATGAATTTGAATTCTACTGCTAGTAACTATAGTGATCTTGCAGCATCTGCCCCACTGAGCTTATCAGCGTTAAGGAGGGGGAGTGACCCGCAGACGGTGCCCGTCGAATCCCTTTGCGGTGTTCAGCGTTGTCAAGAAACGATCACTTGCCAAACACCTTTCTCCTCCATAAAAGCGGGCCGGCTGAGCTGCATGACAGCTCGAGCTACTGAACACCTTCGTTTTTATCCGCATACCCACACGGGTGTCTGTCTGGGACACAGCTGCATTAATTAGGTCGTACTTAATCTGTAATTAAATTATTCTCTTTAAAAAAAGTTACTGCATCCTAATTCACAATCATTTACCTGTAGAGGAATAATTAAAGCATTAAATCATGGTTCTTAATGCAGAATGGGAACATAACAAATATCTAGAAAAAGGAAATTAAGTTTTATCGCCTTTACTGCTTAAGTGGTGCTTAGTCGTTGCCAATCGATTTGATTGTACATTATCGCTGCAAACCTAAAAGTGATGTGTTTCCTAACAGCAAATGCTGCCAAGTAATGTTAAATTCCGCACTTTACAGATGACCCAGCGTAGGGGTGGCTTATGATGAGTCTATTTATCTTTAATGTTCAAAAAGCTCTCGCCCGCTCATAGATGGAGATAACCCTAACAAAGTGCTTATGAAACAAGACTCTGTGCTGTCTTTCACGGAAGGAGCTAAGAGGTTATGTTTCATTCCAGAGTTGGTGCTCTTAGGAGATTCCAAAAAGCCTGGAGCACCATCTACGGAATTCATGTCCTTCCTGTCCTGGCGACATGCTGGCTTTCCTTCGGCGGTATTTCTGACTGACGCGAGCTGGTACGGCGCTGCCTGCTCAGGCGTGGGGAGGTCAGGCATCAGAACACAGAATTACAGTAGCCAGCTTCTGGACTGAAGCTGTGTTCCTCTGCAAAGCGCACGTCCAGATAGAGAAACAGGGCAAAACTCAATTTTAGAAAAACATCTAAGGAGAAAAAAATCGATATCCATTACAGTCCCCATTACACAGCATAACGTAAAACCTGAAATACTACTGTAAGAATATAGACTACAGCATGTTCAACAGTAATGTGATTATAAATATTATTCTGTATTTATGGTAGTAGATGGGAGGACGAGACACACTCCACTATATATACTATACTGTTCCCTAATCAACAAATCACAGCACACGGCCACTTTTGGACCTGCTCCAATTCGACCATGGCCCAGACTATGGGACGAGCATTGCAACACTATAACTTTGAAACATCGGGGCTAGCCATAAATGTATACTGGTCAGGAGACTGGTGCAAACACCCATTGCCCTATTTCTTTCACTAAAACACATGACCATTTCAATAGCATTATACCTTACTGGACAATTTACACAGAACTGAAATCATGTTCTCACACCGTCGAAGAGTTTGGGTGGTAGCTAATAAAGCATCGCTGGAGTTATTTCCCTCACAGCCGCATTCCCAATTCAGGGGAAAAGATCTCCAGCGGTGCCTGTAGTGCATTCTTCATGCAAGAACGTGCTGCAGTTCCTCCAGCGACTTTGACATGAGTAAATGCTCGGGTTCCCTTTTTAATGTCCCTTCAGAGGTGAAAATTAGACAAGCTTAGTGTGACTGCACACGCCTTTAACCAGAATGAGCATCTCTTGAGAGTGAACATTTGGGGCAAAGAGAACCAAGCAGTACACGGTTTATGGAATGTTTAGTGGCCTGGAAAATGAGAAGCTACCAGCTTCCATGCGTCCAACTGCATGGACTCGTCTGTGGGGAATCAATGGAAAATACATGGACATGTATATAATATATGAATATAAACACATCAAGGTGCAATCTGCCAAGAACGCAAAAACAGCCCAGATAGCACTTATCAGAACCATACAGGAAACTGGAGGCTATGATTCAGCAGCGTCGTAGCTGGACACAGGCCGACACCCATAAACCGCTCACGATGGCCCCAGCGATTTATAAACCCATTGTGTGCTGCAGTCATGCTCGACTGGCTGCCTATTACCGCAACCATACAGATCTGCTACTTCCTGTTTGATGTCATGTGACTTTGGGTTAATATAACCCCCCCTGGGCTCCCCCAGCGGCAGCTTTGCAGCTGGTCTGTCCTGGGGGATCTTTTTCCTTCCCTTGCTGTTACATGCCATCAGTCAGCCCGATGGTCTCTGTAGCCCTATTTACCTTCTGCGTTTTCAGGCTGGCGGTGTTGCCGCCATTAGGGCCCCGGTCACCCCCCAAGGACACTCGTACCTGTGCTTGCCTGCTCCCTGCTATTTGTTTCCTTAAATGAGCTGAAGGAAGAATACCTGGTTTTCTTTTCTGTGGCCTGCATGCAAGAACTGTACAACAAGACTGCAGGACCGAGCCACATAGCAGGCCATACGATGCAAGTGATATCGTCCGTCCGTCCATCCATCCATCCATCCATCCATCCAACCATCCTCTCTGCTTCTCCTGAAGCCAGGGCGTGGTGATATCTCTCTTTTTCTCTGTCTTTTCTTGATAAAAACTCCCACCAAAAATTAATCATCTGGTAGGTATTCAAAGAAACTTCCCCCACCCCCTAATCCATCTACAGCCTGGAGAGTAAGTGCTGAGTTGGCGTTTTTGAACAACACTTTAATCCGCGCCTTTGATGAGCTATACAGGTTAGACGAGGTCTCCCCCAGCTAAAAATTATGACGAGGGTCGGATTTAGCGTGATTTATCCTATAGGCTAATTTCATTACCAGCAGTTACTCTAGGCCCAGTGTGGAGAGGAGGAGGTGAAAGATAAGACAATCACTTAAAATGGTATCAGCTTTGGGGCGCCATAGCGGAGCACTGGGCAGTACTGTTTGACTCCTGCTGTTTGTGGAACCGGCATGTTTTTCCCAGTGTCGAATGAGTTCCCCGTAGAGTATGATTATGAGTGCATGTGGACTATGCCCCCCCCACGCCCCCCCCCCCGACCTGGAAAAATGGTTATCAGATGCATGCATAGCTATAATCAGTAATGAGGTGAAAGGCTTTTGGTTGGATCATTTGATATGTTACATGTTACATGGAATCGGCGGTTTAGTAACTGTTACCAAAACACTGTGGCTTTTGACAGCATACGTGGCTCGTTTATGTTCATTTCTGTTTTAGACCTTGCTTAGTGTGTCACAGTTTAAAGGCAGACCTTTCAGACCGAAGGTAGAAGCTCTTCAGTACAAAAGTATGTGTCAGGTAAGCATTTTTGTTAAAAGCTGAGTATTACCTAACAGGCTGTACAATGGCGGAAGATCTAAGTCATACTATTATGCCACTTTCACAAAAGCATTATTCAGATATTTCACTATGCATTGTGTGCAAACAATTGTCAATTGTGGAAGTTGCCAAGGTAACTAGAATGCAGAGCAGAATGACTACACCTCATATTGCCAGCTCAAAAGAATCCTGTTTAAGAGTAGATCACTGACTATTTTTTTGTTTACTCCCAAGCAGTATCCAATATACTCAAGCAGAGCGTAAACCCATCAGACATTTCTGAGCGTACTATTCACAAGTACATCTACTCCACCAGCTCAGGGACGAGTGTGACGCATACAGAATGACTATATCAGCAACATATGCATCCAATGTTCTCCAGTGCCCCCTGGGGGTGCAGTGCGGATAAATGCGACTCATGACACAATCAATAGAATAAGGAATGAAAGAAGCATGAGAAAACTGACTCAGATTGGTGCTCCCACATCATGAAGTTCATAAAAAAAAGGCTTAACACTTCTGACAGAGAGTAACAGAGATGTCAGAGCCAAATCGGAAAGAAAAAAGGAAAAAGATTCACTTCAAACAACCCCTTTGCTCATTATTCACTTCCAGCCTTTAATTGCTGCAAAGGATGTTACGGAGCTCAACACCAGGACCATTAGGCAGCTTTATTATTGATGCAAATGGCCCCGCCAGCCTATAATCTCTGCAGCGCTCCCATCCTTATGCAGCCTGTTGCAAACTTTCTGATTGGCCGCATGACAGCCAATGAGATGGCCCCAAATGCAGAAACTTCATTCATGCCCTCCTGGGGCTCACGGCCGTGGTCTTCGCAGGTGGTGTCTGAAGCGTGCTGCTGGAGATAACACCGGCTCTTTGCTTCCAATTATGGCGCCATACAGGCTCATAAATCTCTATCCCACAGTCAATATGGGGCTAGGGGCCAGCTCAGGAGAGGAAGAGCTGTCTTTTAATGTGTTTGCTACACTGAATGTGTCCTCACAAAAGACCATTAGATGTACATCAGATTTACCGAAACCACACTTTCCATAATGTAACTGACTCAGCAACAAAAGTGCAATATGGATGTACGGCCTGCTTCAGAGCAGAAAGGGGCTGACAAAGCAAGTAGCTTTTCTTCCAGTTTTAATTGTGGAAGCGCTTCAGCTCCACACCAAATGAAGTTCCTCGGGAACTGAACTAGAGATCAGTGACATCATTTTCCCCAGAAGGCCTGGGATATGAGATGCACCCTTGACAACGGCTTGTTCTCCGTGACCTAGCTGACTGGGAAAAAAGACACCAAAATCATTACAACACAAATTCCTCAGGGGCACCTCTGCCATTCCATGTATTTGTTGAATTGAATGAACCCAATTAATTAATTAAGGTAATATCAATAACTCAGGTTAGGTACTGATTACCCATACGAGGTGTTCGAGCCAAAAAATACCGGGGTATATTCAATGGTTGCTGCAAATGCCGCCAAACACCAACATGAAGATCATTTAAACGTCATTTTCTCTGACTGCCTCAGACCTTTGCACAGTACTGTACATTTCGGGGGCAGTGGGTGGTTAACATAGGCCTCTGCGTCTGTGATCAACTGCGATTTCCGTCACATTATTCGCTTCACGTGAGGGTGATCGTAATGTTTTGCCTCATTGGTGCACATACATGCTTATTATTAAGGAAACATCAGCACACGGTGCTCTCCAGCCTTCAGTGCTCTCCAGCCTTCAGCCGTGCCTCCAACACAATAAAAGCAAAATCATTTCCGTGTGAGAAGAAAGAGTGAGATGCTATTAAAGTTAGCCTGCCAGCGTGTTTGTTGTGACAAACTTTGAAACAGATAATTCAGCACCCCGCATGTAATTACTCAGCTGGCTGCCAGGCCATTTTCGTTTTAATTAAAACTGGGAGCCTAATATCGCTTGTCATTGCACCTGACATCGTAGTGTTATTCTTCTGCTTTGTACTCATTAGAGCAGACGCTCATTTCATTATATCTCCCGTGAAAATTGCCTTCCATTTTACAACTACCAGCGCAATTCTGCCAAACCCACATAAGTGATATCCGGATGGAACTCTAGAGCCCGGTCTCGACTAGTCGCGGGTCCCACTGGAAAGGCTGCCTTTACAGAAAATGCGAGTGAAATGTAAAGAAAAAAATGGTGATGACATCACACACATACAGAAACCTATAGGGACAATGTGTGGAACAGCGCGTTCGGAAGGTTGCTGGTTTGAATCCCGCAACCAGCAAAGTAGTTTCTCTGTAGGGTCCTCGGGCCCCGTAAGGCCCCAGTTGCTCAAGGGTCTGACTGACGCTACTTTCTCCAGTAAATATAACTTATAAATGTAAATGTGACAGCATCAGGCTCACCGGATGCCGTACTTCCAAACTAGTGAACCAGCCAGATGGAGATTTTCATCCACACGGGATAAACAACAGCCAGGCGAGTCCTGCAAACGCTCCACTAATCCCGAGAGACGATCATAACCTGATTATCACGGCAGCTCCGAAGTCCCATCCTCCACCGAGGACCGACACAACCAAGCATGCCAGCACGGATGAAGGGTTCAGTCGTGCGGAACGGACAGGGCCCAAAGCTAACCCAGAGGTGGGGAGGACGGTCCTCATCAAGGAGGAGACAGGAGTTGAGACAGCGAACAAGCACTTTTCATCAGGGCCAAAGGCAGTCAGACCAGGATTTCGCCAAGTGCTGCTGACGTAAAATTCCACGCAAGACTAACCTGATGAGTTACAGGGTATTCATACTGACTACAGCTCATCAACTCTGAGGCCAAACCCTCTCACATTCTATCTTGTGGTTCAGACAGATTGGTTTTTCCCCCACTCAAAGCTCTACGGCAACATCTACAGTCAACTGGGGGGAGGCCGTGGGGGGTGGAGCCACAATCGAATAAAATGCCACCTGATGAAGCCTCTGACCAATAGGGGTGAAGGGAATCGGTCAGGTGCCAGTGATTGATGTGATGTGCGCCAATGAATAGGGAGCTTTGTGATGGGACTGATTAGCCATCGGAAGAATATGGGAGCATCTCTCTTGGAGGTGGGGTGTCACAGTCTGTCTCAGGAAGCACAGCCAGTTGACTATAATTGCTTGTATTGATTGGTTCACTTAGTCAGCATTTCATCCATCCATCCATTTTCTATACCCACTTATCCTACTGGGTCACGGGGGGTCCGGAGCCTACAGGCACGAGGCAGGGAACAACTATCACAGGGCACACTCACACATCATTCACAAACACAGACATGGCCAATTTAGTAACTCCAATCAGCCTCAGCATGTCTTTGGACTGTGGGGGGAAACCGGAGTACCCGGAGGAAACCCCACGACGACACAGGGAGAATATGCAAACTCCACACACAGGGAACCTAGGCGGGGACTCGAACCCAGGTCCTAGAGGTGTGAGGCAACAGCGCTAAGCACTGCATCACCATGCCACCCCTCGTCAGCATTTCCTCTTGGCTATATCTTGTCTAGGTGAACTGAGTCTTCCCTGTATGATACAGTGTGATAGAGTTTCCCTAAGTTCTCTGTATCAACTACAAAAAACTAGTGCTGACATAAACTGCAAGCGCTCATGGTGGCCCAGCAGGTAGCAGCAAAGTCCCCCCTCTCCAGTGTTGAGAGTTTGAATCCCGTCCCTGTTCTCACAGTGGTTAGTGGGTTTTCATACACTGCCTGAGCGTATCTCCTGCCACATAGAAGATGAAAGGGAAAATTTCATGCGGTAAATATTATTAGGTGATGAGAAGGGATGCATTAGGGGATAGAAACAGCACCCAGATTAGCAGCCTGTACCGAGTCTGTAACATGGTGGGATCGGTCCAGTAGCACCTCCCTCAAATAATGATCTCATTAGCACATGCTGGAGGGTGACTCTGACTGGAAGGAGGGCACCCTGCGTTCTGTATGGGGGGAAACCTGGAGGTGAGTGCGCCAACATTCTCGACTCAGCCATAGGCACTGATTTAACACCGCCGGGTTGCTAGGCGACCTCCCTGTGTCCGGCACACCACAACGGTTGGACGGCTGGTTCGTGGATTCTACTCTGTAGTGGAGGTGTGGGAGGGAGTTTATCTCTGTGGCCACACGCAGCTGCGTGATTCATGTCCGGCAACTTCCTGCGAGTCACTTCCTGTCTCGTTAGCAGGGAGCCACAAGCACGATTCTTCGAAGGACATCCTGCAAATCCACTTCCACAAAGAACAACAAAAAAATTATCATTACTCCTCGATTGATTAGGGTGGGGGAGGGGTGTACCATTCCTAATCAAGCACGCTTGGGGAAGTTATCGCATAGTAGACGCTGAAGTTGGAAGAGGTTCCTGTATGGCAATATATGATGGTGCTGGCCTGTTGTTGTTCTTTGGGATAAAAATCAAATTAACGACAGACTGGAGAAATCAGCAGTGACGTGCAGTTGAGCTGAGCCTAATGTAGGACACACTTAGCTTTTCGAGCACGACTCCCTGCGAATGGGAGTTTATTTTACGGCCACAGAGGAAGCCCCCGCTCTCATCCCGCATGCCGTCCCAGTCCCCCAGCATTAATTGGCACCGTTTCTCTTTTGTGTCAGATCCTGAAATACGACGAATCGCAGGCCATTATGCAGAGCGTTCGCACCCGGAGAACTGTGACTAAATTGAAAAGCGGCAGAACAAGGAAGCCAATTCACTCAGCTAGAAATTACTTTTCGTAATAAGGAAGTCCATTATGATGTTGGAGGCGGGTGGGAAGGTCCGTCCGCAAATTCACACGCTTTACGAGTCAATCAGGTCACACCTTGGCTTTAATGGTGGAGGGGGGAGATGAGAGGGAGATGAAATGAGGCAGTGTAACGGCTCTGTGCCTGCGATCAGAACGTTGCCGGTTTGAATCCTGTGCCTGAAGCAGTCACACCTCCATTGGACCCTTTGGCCAGGTTCCCCCCAGAAATAGTCCAGGGTTGCCGTGCCGATGGCTGACTGACCTTACACTCAGAGATTCACCCACACCTCTATATATGTGCGTTTGAAAGAATGAGAGGAAGATGGGATATATGGAGGCAAAAAAAAGACATTCGAATATACCTGTTCTCGTACAAATGGCAAATAAAGGTTCCTTTCATTTCAAGGAGAAACACACCTCAAGCTAGAGGCTGATTTTTTTTCCTTTCAGGGATGCTGTTGAAATGGCAAGCTGAGCTGTGAAATGTGTTGTTGTTGCTCATTCTCTTGCTTGCTATGTGGGACAGGACATTTCTCTCCCTGGACCATGCCACCCCCCTCCCTGTTTTCACAGCGATCCTCCTGCTTCCCATTGTCATTTTTATCTTCTAAGCCTAGGTACCCGAACACCCCATCCAACGCAGAGCACACACCCTAAAAACACGTCTTATCTGCCGGCAAACTGGCAGGATCTGCATCGCTGCAAGATTCCAGGAACCAGCTGTCGTTTGTTAGCTGAAGCAACAAGTATATTGTTTAATGTGGCATTCATATGTCAATAAAACATAAACAAAACACTGGAAAATCAGGCATGTGAAGTGGTTTCTGACGTGGTCCGGATATCTAAATCCTGCGATGCTGCTCTGTCGTGGGGTGCTAGGAATGTTTATGGAGAGGTCAGTCAGTGGGCCTTTCCATCTCACCATGTACCGATTCATTTGAGATATCTGACTTTGAGGTGTGGTAATTTTCAACTAAACAAATAGGCTTCTAAGCGGCTGCTTCTCATTTGTTTAAGACAAAGTAATGCCATTAAAATCTAATCAGAAGGGGCTCGAGTGCAAGGAAGGGAATATATGAATATTTAAGTCTGCTTTTTCTGCGTATCCTAATGAAATGGTAATTTATGAAGGTGGGGGCTTTAATTATAGCCGTGGAACAAATTAACGGGATTTCTCGAAAATCCCCAAAGTCAGTGTCCGCTTCCGTAGGTTTTTTACATGTGTAAAGAAACATATAATTCTTTTAAGGTCAATGAAAACAACAAAGAAAAAGATACAGGTCGGTAGAAATCACAAACTCATATTTAAGATCAATCCACTGCTGCCGGCTGAAATCATGTGACTTTCCCGAAGATTAAAAAAGCTTCCAGAGCTCAACGTCACCCACTGACGCTGGGCATTTGTCTGCAGTACAATGTTTAGCGGAGCAGACTAGATATTCTGCTGAAAAGAAAAAGGCTGGAGTACTTTTACGGGGTCCCATTTCTAGCTCACCTCCCTCTACCGTCACCTGGAAGACGGCTGGTTAGAATACCATCATTGTCAAACTAGTCATTAAGTATCTCCACTCTGCTGGGAAGTTCTCTGGCTGCCGGTGAAGCTCTCTACCGCTCCGTCTTGCCAGTCCGCAGCTCCCAGTCCTCTGTCGCATCTCGTTAGAGGCTCACTCAGAGACCTGTGCTCCCGCTTCTGTTCCAGGACCCCAACCCGCACCCCTTTACAGATGTTATCTTCTTTCCTGCGTGGAAGTCTGACGCCTTCACCACCACCGCCCTCCCCCCCCCAAGAATTCAGCAGCTGTGCATAACGGGGGCGGCTCGCTGGGTCGGCAGGGGAAGGGCCACTCTTCGCTATGAGTCGACAGCCAAATAACCCCCTTGCCATGTCTCCCCGGTGCCGATCTTCCGGCGTATTCAAAATAGTGACGCCGCGTCACTTCAGCGCTGGGTAGGGTGCTCTTCTGACATCCATCAGCCGGAGTTGCCAAGGTGACCGGTGCCACCAGGATCTGGCTTCCCCAGCTGTGGCGTGCCAGCGATGGGGGACGCCTGAGGCGACAGCAGATGGGAGAGCAGTGAGGAGGGCCAAGGAATCCCGCCGAAATGGCCCTGGACGCCACGAATCTGGAGGCGGCTCATGAAAGCTCGCTTAGTGGTAGTTGGCGGTGGTAGCCGTCGGAGCTGGGAGGAGGCAGTGGGGTCGCAGCCCAGGGGATTGATCTGTGGTACCTGTTAACCAGAGCGAATTCTCTGCTTTGGAAGGCCTATAGTCAGCTAAACCTTCCAATGCTCATTTGAATTGTTTCCTCATGGAACTCCTTCAGAAATATAAAAAGTGATTCCCGGCCTCAAGCAGCAGATATAAGTGTTTCGGTATGTAACCGTGAATGCATCACTCTTTCCATTTACTGCCAGCACTCCTCTGCAAATTGGCACAAGAGTTTTGGAATTTCAGTGCCCCGACCATCTTACCCCATTTGTAGGTGTGTGGAATCACCCAGAGGCAGTCGCTCTCTCTCTGCGTGTCATTAAAGCGGCGGCTGTGGAGTCGACGTCTAGGGTCAAAGGGAAAATCTAGGGAGGTATGAGTGGGCTGAGGAGGTCAGAGTTCAGGGGTCTGGCACTCGCCAACGGAGACGGGATTCATGCAAAGTCAGGGTGATCCCTTCGCAGCCAGCTGTCAGCATTCCTCTGCAATCCTATTGGCCCTTGGACCCTACAACCTCGTTCTTGAGAGAGAACGCCATGTCCGTTACACTGGAGACGATGACCTACACTCTGACTTACCGAAAGCGCTTGTTTTGAGGAGGCAGCCAGCACTAGTGTGGAAGAATAGTTTAATTAAGCCGTGCTTAACAGTGATCAGTGAAAACAATGAAAAAGCCTCGAAACTGGAAAACATGAAAATGCTGTTATTTTGCTAACTCTGATCTTTTGGGGTTATTGCAAACATTTATATGTTCAAAGGCATTGTGCTTACACATATATGTGCACACAAATCCAACATCCGTCCAAAGTAGTTTGCCGTAATATCTCAAAGCAGCAGACGCTTATTCTGCATATTAGTAGTTTGCGATCAGACCGCAGAAACAGAAAGTAAGAGATATCAGCTCTGCCCAGAAGGTGGCAGCACTCATCATGGCAGCTTAGAGCAAACAAAAGAATTACGAAAATACAAATATACGAAAACAAGTAGCACCAACTGGCACTGCTTTATCACACAACAAGCTGAGAAAAGGTCAATTTAAGTGTCATGGCTCTTCTGTAATATGACTGAAGAACCTTTTTACCAAGACCAAGCTATACTGCCATCAAAAGGCAATAAGCCATTAAGCCGCTGTGAAAATAACCGCCTGTGACCACACGGGTTTGAGGAAAGGGGCCAAAACCCACTAAACAAATACAGATCAGTCACCAATTGTGTTTCGCCGGACTCAATATGGGCCTGTTATGGGACATCATTATAGCGTAAATGCTAGACTTTTGGAGGTAGCCTTTGGCTAGTCTCCAGCAACCCGGCCCTAGATGTACAGAGACCGCTGCCATCATGGTCAGGCGTTCATTTCTCCCAGCCCATTCAGCTTCTCATTCCGTACGGCAACGGAAATGGGATGAGATGGTGGAAGACGAAGATTTAGAAGGCAGCGTTTCACCAGGATGGAGCCCCTAAAGGCCAAGCGTAAGCGTATGGGAAATAGGCGGAGAGAAAGCGGCATAAATTATTTGCCGTATGTCGCTAAGAATTGTCCCTGACATTCTATGGTTGCAGCTGAAGATACTGCCGCTTTGTCTTGACCTGCTCATCGGCGCCACTTTTCATTCAATGTGACAATGAATTCCACCCGCTAATGCTAACTTCGCGGCAATTAATGACGGAGGGAGAATGGAGCTTTCGGTGATCCTCCCGCTGCAAGAAGCAGTTAAACAAAAACAGTATCTGACAATGAAGTCAATCAGGGAGACAGCGACCCCCTGACAAGCAATCCTCCTCTTCGCAAATGAGCACTGCCGCTTGGATGATGCGCTTCTGCATCACGTCCCCGGCTCCCTGATCCGCCTGTCGCTCCCTAAGCTGTCCCAATCAATCCAGCCCTGGCAGCGGCTCCCCGTGTTACCTCCTGTTGACCAGGCTACTTGCCTGCAGACTGAATAGCTTGTATTGATGGGGCTCATTTGCACCAGTGAGACTGAATCTTCAGATCCAGAGACGAGCAACGGCAGACAGATGCAAAGACTGATGCAAAAAAAGTCTTTAAGCCAAGTCAAGGCATTAAAGTAGCAAAGTACTACAGCAGCCTTATTTTTTGCAGATACACAAATAAGAATCTTTGTGTGTTTTTACAAGAAACCTGAAAAGCGATATTCACGCTTATACACACTTTATACATGCTTATATTTATCATGGAAGCTTTTGTAATAAACTATTCAAAATCTATGACACCATAACTTCAAGGAGATTTTACACACCAGGGATTTCAAAAACTTAAACTCTTGAAGTACAAAAGGTCAGCATAAAGGATTCTTTCTACAAGACAGAAAACACAGACCTCATTTCACTTAAAAAAAAAAAAAAAAGGTGGAATTTTGGTTTGTATGATAATGCAATACTTCCCTCTTGCGGCTGAAAAGACTTACATGGATAGAGCACTGGAAAAAATCCATAATTATTAGTGTTTAGCTAAATGAGACGTGTGTTAAGGGTGCCACCCTGTGGTGAAAGATAACATTGCCCAATAAATAAACTAAAAAACCCAAACACAGACAGACTTTTCTGTTCAAGCACACCTGACTGGTGGCTAAGTTCAATGTCAGGATTTTCTGAAAATGAGACTTTGTAAACTGTTTAACTATAAAAGAGTGCACCCCATAAAATTTCATAGTATAACACCTAAATGAAATATTTGCCTTTAGCATGAGCTGAAAGTAAATAAAACTCCACTTGTCCATTGCATAAAAATATACCCCAGGTCAAATGAGCAGCAATCAAATTGACATTATATTTCAATTGAGTAATCTGTCACATTATCCAACAGGAACGACTCTTCAGGTTCCTACAGCATCAGGCCCTAACCCGGTGCTTGCCATTTTCACTCAAGCTGAGCTCATAATTAATTAGGATTCATATATAATTTCAAATAATTTAATATCCACAATGTTCAAATGAAGGGGTAATAATGTGATATTTAAGCATTCACTTTTAATTAGAATCAAAAATAAAATTCAAAAGTAAATAATTTACTTATTAAATACTAATTAATTTTGTAAATAAAACTAAATAGCTACTATTTTGTTTATTCAGCCCTTCGGCCATATTAATAAATTGAACATTACCATTCTAAATTTTAAAGGAAAAAACCAAAGATACTTTAAAACATTTAATCCTAATTAAATTAATCACAATTACAGACGCTCCTCTACTTACGCATGAGATATGTTCAGAACGGCTGATGCTGGGAGTACGCACGTTACGCTCCTGCGCGGCGGAAGTAGCGGCCAGAAGTCGTACTAGACGGAATTGGCGCGCAGAAAAAAAAAATGATGTTGCGGACAGGAAACGGGTGCCCAAGTTACACAATTTGGACTTAAAGTCCTCTTCATTTGTATGTCTGAAATTCATAAGTTGAAAGCTTGTAAATAGAGGAGCGTCAATATTCCTAATAAAAGTGTGACCAGTTAAAATTGGAAAATTAAAGTGATTCTTCTGACAACACACGATTTCAACTAAGGCCTTTTAAAATGTATATCATGCTTAATTATATTTATTAATTGCGCAAATTCTTTGCAAGCTTTGCAATAAAGTAAAATTATAAATAGGGTGTTTCCACTTATGGTTGTCATGCAAAAAATACTTCCCATTTATCATCCCAGGAGGGTAACATTCATGTTTCAATCAACATGGAGCAGGCTTTCCACTAGTTAGTAGCTATAGAAAAGTAATGATCATTTTATCTTCAGTCTATTTCTCAAATCATTTCCTTAAAGTTTTGTGAATTACTTGTTTTTGACTTGCCACAAAAACCACCTCAAGAGAACAGTAAAACTTTTTGTGGGAGGATTTTTTTTTTTTATCTATTGCTATACGTGTTTCTATTAATGTTTTTTGAGTTTGCATCTTCAAAATTTGCAAAATGCAGGTCTATGGAAAGGCGACTATTGACTGTATCTCTTCTTTTCCATTCAGATTGTTTGTGTGGTTCAGCATGCACTATTATTTCAACTTCAGCTGTTGGAGACAGCTTTGATTTCCCTCCAGAATACTTAGATGGCATAACAGGGATCCTCAGACTCAATGCTTGGCATGATCTTCTACTCAATGGCAGCTTTTTCCAAACATGACGTTTGCATTATAGCCAAACAACTGATCTGTTCAGAACATGTTGTTCCAGAATCTGTTTCACAAACTTGAGTCAACTTTCCTGGACAGAAGGGGGTCTGCTTCCCCAGTTAATTTAATCTGACAATAGTCGGTGACTTTTCCCAATCGGGAGAACCTTGTGGATCCATTAGTCACTCCCAAATAAAGAACTACTCTTTTTTTTCTTCCCCACATCTGTGGAATGGTGGACTTCATATTGTTAGGAAATATAATTTGAATTCTTCAGACTGAGAGATGCCAAGTCTTATTAAAAATTACCAGTTTTACTTAAGATCTGGGTCCAAAGTGAATCAACTTAATTTCAAACATACAGTCAGGTCCATAAATATTGGGACATCGACACAATGCTAACATTTTTGGCTCTATACACCACCACAAT
>JABFEB020000035.1:6550454-6566237 GCA_019775895.2 Stomatorhinus ivindoensis
CCCCCCCCCCCCCCCCTCACTGAAGCAAACTACTTTAACTTCCCTGTCGGTCCAATAATAGATTTTGATAAGCCAGAGTGGGAAGGGGAGGGATGGCAATTGTTTTTTACATTTTGTTTTTTATTTAGCAGCCACTTTTATCCACAGTGAGGTACAGTTGAGAAGGCAGGGTCAGACCCTCCATGGAGCAATGAAGGGGTTAAGGGCCTTGCTCAAGGGCCCAATGGTGAAAATACTCCGCCACCCCTGGGATTTGAACTGGTGACATTCCGATCGCAGACACAGTGTCCAAACCCAAGAGCACCCCCCCAGAGGCAGCAGTGAGCAGCCTCCCCGACACAGAGTATACAGGCGAAAACCCTGCATGTTTAGCTGCCGCGCAAACAGACGAACAGGGAGAGGGAAAGAGCATCAGGGGTCGACTGTGATCTCACCTCCCTAATGGGGTCATTAAAAAGACATTAGTTACAAGAAAACATGTGCCGGCAACCTCTAATGCAAGTGTGCATGTCGGACGGGCAGGGAAGGTGCCTTTACGCCACTGCCAGGGAGCGGCACAGGAGTTACCCGGCTTTCAGTACGTGAGAAGGCCTTATTGCTGCAGGAATTCTTGGCCTTAAATGGTGTTTGCATACAGGAGCCAAACGAAAAGTTTTGGATGGCCCTCCAAGTTTCCTAGAGCTCATCAATCCTTAGACTGCACACTTCCCCACGCATCCTGTGCTGATTTCTGAGTAAGGGAGAGCCTCAGAATCATAGGTGGCGTCCAAAGAGCTGTTTCTGGGGTCCTCTGTAGATCTAAAGCCACGCAGGTGCTAAGGTTTTGTCTGAGGCGTCTCAGTCGTGCCCGAGTAGGAAGCACAAAGGATGAGCCAATAAGGGGCCTAATCCTCCAGCCTTTACTTCACTCGAACCGCAGCAAATCCAGGACATTCCTGCTCAGAATCAACAGACCCGGCACCATCACATGGCCTCCCCCACTGACCCCACCCCCATCCTTTCCCAGCCATACCGACTGATAGGCGTAGTAGGACGCATCATTGTCATGTGCCCCAATGGTGATCTCAGGCAGGAAGTTGGCGATGCAGGTCAGATTGGCCACTCTCTGCTTGTCTTCAACCCTGGGAAAGAAGCAAAATAGCCAGCTGGTGAACAGGCTGGGGAGCTACAACTGAATGCCATCCATCCATCCAGGTCATGGTCAGAGGAGGCTAGAGTTCACATGGGGAAGGAAATTAGTCCATCAGAGGACACACACACACACACACACACACACACAGGGCCAGTCGAAATCCATGGGATGCCCCAAGCAAGCTTCACCGTCAGCATCTCCCTGAGAAAGTCCATCCTTGGTGGCCACCTATGTCGTCTACTGGGCTGATGGGCTCTGCACACGCACTCACACAAACCACAGGCGATACAAGGACACCAATTCCCCAAACGATATATTATTGGACTGTGGGAGGCAACTGGAGCACCAGCAGGAGGCCTGGTAACATGGGGAGATCATGGTCTGCGTCATGTTTCAGGAAAACACAAAAACAGGCAGCATTTAAAAACGGGAAAGTGGCTAGTTACTGTCTAACAGAAGGCATGGTCCCTCCCCCACGTTCAGCAGATCTCAGACGTTCCACTTGGCACTTTAACACCTGGCTCTCATGCCCCGGAGTCACCAAGGAGGTAGAGAAAGAGCCGGCTAGCTGTGATGTCATCTATGGCCTGCTGCCGTACCACTGTTCATCCCGCCATCTGAAGCAGCACCTGCACCCGCCTGCCCCCCATGTTGAGACTCAAATGTTAAAATTGGGACAGTGTGAATTGGGATGTCGCCATCTTGCCCATCTCACTTCCTCTGCCAGTCCCTGTAGGATGGGCTCCCTCTTTGACAATAGCTCCTCCCAAGGTTCAACTCACTGGGGGCTTTAGGCGGGGATGCTGTAAAGCGCTTTGAGACGATGTAATGTTGTGCAAACGCTCTATACAAAGAAAAGTGAGTTGAATAAAAAAAATGAAATTAGAAAAGCCCATCAAGGAGTAAGGGAGAAAAGCTAGCCAATTAGGAAAGCCCACCAGAGAGGAAGTGAGAAGAGCCAGCCAATTAGGAAAGCCCATTGTGTGGACCCCACATTCTCCAGGTAATACATCACATGTCTAATCACGGCCCAGCGGGTCTCACTTGCGAAAGGGAAAGAACAGTGTTGGAGAACTAAAGAACATAACCCATCCCCCCTGAAATTACTTCTTCTAATCCAACTCATGGACCAAGGAGAGAGAGAAGGCTTAATGATGGAGTAAAGCGTGGGCTCTGCAAGTCTGAGCCCAGCATGTCGCTGCAGCTCACCGTCAGCCGTCACCCCCAATCAGGAGAAACATTGCTTTGGATGGGGGGGGGGGGGCAATAAAAAATAAAAATCAGCAGCAGGTGTGACTGGCAATGCCACAGTGTTGGGAGGCGAGAGAAGAGGCTCGGGTTCGAGGCCGGGCTGTGAAAGGCCACTCACAGCATCCGCATATAATGGAAGGTGACGTTATCCTGCTCCAACCACGGTCCCTTGTCAAACTTCAGGTACTCTATGTCCTCAGCCACCTGTGGAGAGAGGGGCATGGAACATTCTGGAACAACGATCACAGTCAAAGCAAACAGCTACTTTTAGCAGCTCATCTCTACCTTCGCTGAACCCAGTTACACCAAATTAGTCCATTTTCCCTGCAGGTCTGGAGCTCTCCTTGTCTGAACCCATGGTTCTGATACCCAGGGAGTGGGCTGAGGGCCTCGGGGGGTGGTGCTGGGTGGTGCCCAGTTATTCCCGTTTATACAGCAGAAAACCATTCAGCTACAGATGAGGCCAGAGCGTGACAGGATGGGGTCAAGAGTGTCCTCAAGAGTAATAAGGAAGGCGTGTCATCGCTTTGCGGCCGCCCTGCGTCCTGAGATCCCCGCGGGCTGACCAAAGGCTTGGGTGGGTTTCTTAGGAAAGGGCGTCATCTGAGGCCTCCCATTAGGACACAGCCACCAAGGCACCGAGGTCTGGGCAGGCTCCCACCCTACACACCCAACCTGACGTCTCCAGTCCAAACCGAGACAGCCCTCATTCGAAACCCAAAACCACAACAAAAACGCTCCACAGTCAAGAAACTGAAGCAGCAGGTCAGCGAGTTCATCACAGGTTATTTTATCGGTCTGGAAAAATCAGATCTTTCTCCCATTTATTGCATATGACTTGAATTTTCCTCAGAGGGAAAAGGGTAGATAATACAGAAGTCACCACACCAGCATGTGCTTATGCAGAAGCAATTAAAGTAGCCTGTGAACGAGTAACAAAATGTATACAATGGGCAGGCTGGAGAGGACGGTGAATGACAAGCCAAATACCAGATGACAGGGGGAAGGGACAGCAACCCCCCCCATAGCTGTTAACAGGCTCGGACAAATTCCTCCATGCTTACTAACTCATTCAGGTTCCTACACACAGAACCCTATGTGACTATATGAAGGGGCGACGGAGTTACTGAGAGGAACTGGAGCCCAGCATGGTTAGTGGTCACCGCCCTCAGGCATGAGAAGGGAGAAGTAAGAGTAAGAATCGTTACTGTCACTAGGCTCAGGTCAGCAAAGTGTCATTTAGCAATACTGCAGCCAGCAGGAGAGCACCTACAATATGCATGGAGAAGCACACGCTAACACACAAAGAAGTATGGGACCAGAAACTACACAATTGTGGGTAACGGCGCAAAATATGAAAGAGATGCAAATTGCAGAGTGAATTATCTGGATCCATGGACGCCATTATAAATTGGTGTGAGGGGAGGTACTGGGGGGGGGGGGCTGCCTGGGCATCCAGAAAAACATGGTTTTACCAATGGAATGCCGCCCTTCCCAGCTCTCAGATGTTTCCCAATGGAATGCCGCCCTTCCCAGCTCTCAGATGTTTCCCAAAACGTTTTTCTTTTTTTTTTCCTGGGATCTTTCACAATACTGGTCTCATGCAGCTAAATTTTCCAAAACCATGTCAAAAAGAGTCGCAGCACGAATAGGCTTGCATTCTGTAAAACCCTAATCTAATTAAAATGATTAAGGTCTAGGTCTCAAAGCACCTTCTGAATGCCTGTTATTGAAGGAGCACGGCTCATTTAAAGTACAAACAGGGCTTTGAGGGACGGCTGTAAATCATGATGGCAAACTGCTATCCCCATGCTGGTCGTTCTAACCTCGTACCCAGGGCCATTCCCTCCCAAACACGTCCCTCAGCCCTCCTTACCTTCTCGATGTCCTGCGCCTGGGCCGTATCGTGCACCAGCACCTCCGAGGTCGTGCTGGAAGAAGAGGAGGGTTTCGTGTCAGAGACGTCGACCACCTGTGCACACGCCGCCGGCCGAAGGCCCTGCTGTCAGCGGCTCTGAACACAAACCTCCCGCTAGCGGGAAGGTCGCTGACGTACACGCTGCAGGCCTGCCCTCGAAAACACGCCAATAAAAGCATCCTGAGGGCTTCTTCTCAGCATGCAGATGGAAGGAATCGGGAGATGTTAAAAGGAGCATTCCTCATGTTCTTACACCGCCTGTATGTCACTCCTGCTTCGCATCTGCCCTACATCAACAGGACTGATTTTCAACGCAATTACACATTCCGCAGCTACTCATCTCAGCCACAAATGGAACGGCCAGGGCCAGAATGGGAGCCTCTCCCTTTATTCTTCTAGGACAACTGGTTTGGGGGGGGGGGGACGAGCAGAAATGAGGCAATAAAAGAACTCATCAGTCAGGGTCTGCCTGGCATATGTGAACTGGCCAGCCGTCATCACCACCATGGAGAGAGATGAGGACACACAGGGATGACTTTCCCCTCCTCACCACCAGGGGACAGACCTAAGGCCACACAACCTTTTGGCTTTCATCAATACCCTGGGGTCAACAGCTCACCTGATCTGAGGGAGGAAGGTCTTCTTATAGGCATCCTCGATGCTCTTCAGGTAGGGCAGGGGGATGTTCTGGAGATATGCCTGAGAAAAAGGCCAACGATCGTATGAACCAGAAACCTTTATAGCTACAATGAAAGTAATACAGGTTTCTCGAAAAGGAAGAACCGGCCATCTCGGTTCTGTAACCCTTTTCCCCAGCCTCCTGCCCCTCTTCATACCAAGTGAGTTCTCCTCCTATTAAACATTACCAGATGTCCAAGGTAGGAGGGGGGGGGTGGTTAAGACGGCAAAGCTGAAGCGATGACTGAAGGCTTTGTAAAACCTGAGCTTGCAATGCTGCCTCCCAATCAGAACTCAAACCATATGTGAACCGCCAGCCAATAAGAGAAAGGTGGGCGTGTCCAGCTACTCATTAGCATGCTTGCGGAAAACCGCGCGTCCCCACTGTCCGGCTCGGGGGGCTTCCTTCCAAGCTTGGGACACCCTCTACATCCTAGCCATGTGCAGCAAGTGAGGGGAGAGCGCATGAGTTAGCACAAGAGCAGGAGGAAGAGCAGGAGGAGGAGGAGCACGAAAATGAACAGGAGCAAGAGAAAAAGGATGAGGAAGAACAAGAGGAGCAGCATGATGAGAGGAAGAGGAGTAGCATGAAGAGGGGCATAAGCAGGAACAGTGACCTCTCCCCAAATCATATTTCAGCAGGTCACTACCCTAAGCCGGAAGTTTGAAAAAATCACAACTGGCTGGCATGGCTGAACAAGCCTCGGGGTGCCGAATCCCATTATACGATTGATGCTGGGGGCAGGATCCTATTACATCCGACCAATGTCAGTATTACCGCAGCCTCCTGTGGACGGGAGTTCAATAAACTACCAACAAATAACTTTAGGAGAATAACAACGCGGACAGAACCACAGACTAATGCACACTCCTGGGGAAAGACACCACAGCCCTACAATGCATCAACCTGACAATGCCATGAGCAACAGCCCCTTGACATTTTTGCATTTTACAAATGCTTTTATCTAAAGCATCATTTTTGAGAAAGCAGTCAGACTGTCAGTCCCTGGAGAAATTGGAGGTTAACGGCCTTGCTCAGGGATGCAATAGTAAAATCACACTGTCTATCCAGGGATTTCAGCCTGGTGACTTCCTGATCACAGGCATAGTATCCCAACCCGCTGACCCACACGTCACCCCCAGTTTGACGTAAGAGGGCTAAGGAACATTAGTCTTACATAGGCGGAGTAAACACCCAGACTGAGCACGCCCCAGCCAGGGAATTACGCTTGGGAGCAAATAAGGGTTGAGAAGGCAAAAGTGCAGGTGAAGGATAAGGTGTAGCTTATCCACTCACTCAGCACTTCCCTGTATGCTCAATCACTCACACACAAACACTCACTCGATAGTACATCCTCAGCAAACATCTGCCGCCAATTACCAGAACGAGCTGGCTCGCAATCAGAGGTAAATCAAATTCAGAGTGGCTATTAGGAGCAGGATGTCACACAACTCCTAAAGGCCGTCCCCAGTGACTTCTCCATCCAGCCAAATATTTCTCAGGGCTCTGGGTGATAAACAGAGGAAACTCTTGGGGGATTTCCCAGACCTTCAATTCTATTGGACCGATCTGCAGGGGAGAATGTCTTCAAGGTACGGCTCCAGGGGAAGCCGCAATCACCAGCGAATGTGATCCGAGGAGGTGGGAGGTGGGTCGGAATATCAAAAAACCATCTGCCGGACCTATGATCCGAAACCGTAACGTCTAAAACTTTGAGACGAGCTCCAAGACGAATGCCGGGGTATCGATTTCAACCATACCGGCACATTGTCCCGAGCATGGAGGCACGCCGAGAGGTTTCCAAAGGCATTGTTTGACATTTCACCTTGGAGAACCCCTACTTGCACTAAAGGCAATGCGGTCCTCTTCAGCAGGAACATCAACAGCACTTGGCTGGCGCTGAAAGAACCAACCAGCGGGAAGAGCTGGAAACTAGACAACCCCGAGGGCCATGGAGAGAACTTCTTCCACACAGATCTTCATCAGGCCAGGCATAATGAGAACCTGTGTTCCGTTTGTTCTGTTGCTCTTTTCCAAGAAAACAAAAAAACTCCTTGGCCAAGAATAATGGGCCAGTCAAGGTCAGTTTGAAAATGGGGCGGGTGCAACTGAGGCAGGAACCAATCACAGAAAAGCCTTTAACTTCAGGGAACGCTGTTCCAAAAACTCTTCCTAGCGATCAGATCTTGGGCACCGTCGTCAACTTCTTCCATCCACAGCCATCCTGAGCCCACGCCCACCCTCACCCCAGGCCTGCCAGAGCCAGGTCAGCCTACGAAATTCCCGGCGTTCGGTTTAATAGGAAGGGCTACTCCAGGACAGTCATTTCTCCAAATCCTGCTTGAAAGCACTCCAGAGTCTCTGCGACTTGTGGAAACGAGATATGCAAGGCAGATGTTTTCCAAAATTGTGGAGAAGAAAAAAAAAAAAACCACAGGAACGCAGGGTAGTAGCACTGGCCAACTCGCCCCGATTCCTCTGGATGGAAAAGGTGACTGACGTTCAGGGGGTCCCATCAAGACCCCCAGGTATGTCTGTAGAAACATGGGCCAGGTCCACCCCCCTTCATCCACCATAAAACTCCTGAAATGTACAGTAGCCACAGTAGTCATGGGAACACAATAAAAAGCTTCTGTTAAACACCAACAGAATTACAGTAAATTAGTTTGGAGCCATAATAGCTGCGGCTCCTAATTACACTCACACACAACATTTCCCTGAAGTACCTGATAGACAGATGCAATGTTTTCCTCTTTACACAAATTCTTTAGGAAATACTAGCTTATTGTACAAAAAGGAAGTGCAATAAAACAACGTTCAACTGATGAAGCTCAGAAAAGCTTAATAAAGAAGGATTTTTCTTTTTGTGGGGGGGCTGGTAATCATCTTTACAACATTTAGAATTACGCTACTGTGAAAGGCCAATTACACATTTTTGTTTGTCTTAATTGTCAGCCCAGTTGCTGTTTTATGGAGTTGCAAACAGGTGGGACAAATTAAGTACCACCCGCCTGAGTTAACACATTCTGGGAAGATGTGTGTGGCGGGATCTACGATCTGTAGGTTTCATGCGGAACGGAGACAAACAGATCAGTTTCAGATGTCATTTCTGATTAAATACAGCGCAAAAGCAACTCCCCCTGTCTACACCCTACAAGCCAGCCTGCTCCTTATTCAAGGCAGGACTTTTACAGACACCCTAAACGGATAATCAGTCAATAAGCAGCACGGCGACAAGCCTGCCAAGACGAACACATCTGAAACAGACGCCTTTGCACAGCGGGCTGATGAGCGGATTCACAGCTACTATACTGCTGGTAACCGAAAGGCACCTTTTATGAGACAGACCTGCAGCGTACGACTCTCCCCTGGTTTAAAAACACATAACAAAAAGCCATTACTGACCATTTTACTGGTATTCCGTATACATAACCAGCTGACTTTTTCCATGCAACAGTGACGCAAGTCTGACAGTCAAAAGAAATGTTTAAAGCTATTTATCCAGGTAGTAAGTGGACATTTGCTCAGAACAAAACACACAATTTAGCAATAGAATATATGCAAATTCATCATCATTTACAGCACTTCCCCCATGGTGATCAATAAAATGTCCTGTTAAAAACAAACAATGTGTAGATCAGGCTTCCCATACCTCCCCCGACTGCTTTAGCTTCTTCTGTACTTCCTCAGCCGGGACGTCCAGGTAGATCACCAGGTGAGGGGGCAGGAATTCACACAGGCTGATCCCCCTGATCTCGTTGTAGTGATCCACACCTGCGAGACAGAGGATGGTTGGGGAGGGGGCACTCTAGCAGACGCCCAGCCTAAGGGTCACCGCACCCCTGAGCGTCACTTACACTGCTTCCGGATGTAGCCCTGCTTGGCCATGGCCTCCAGAAACACCAGGTCACTGAAGGGAGAGCGTTCCAGAACAACACCCTGCCCTGCCCACAGAAAATGGGGGGGAAAGAAACACTGTCATTCACACTCAGGGCAAGTCAAGCGACTTTCCATTGTTTTGGACTAATTTAAGTTACAGCTCATCACATGACAACTTGTTCTTCGCCATCATTTGTCATTAAAAAGGGCATTTAGTAAAATAAAACTCCTTCCCTGCTTCTGTCCACGTCATGTGGTCCTGTCCTAAAGCAGTGAGCATTTCAGCAACATACTTGCCGTCTAAATTCTACCAAGGATTCAATGGAAAGCAGGCTTTTACAGTTTACACTCAAGTACAGAATAAACAGCTACTCACTGCAAAACGTTAACAATGAAACCACAGATGTGCAGACAATTTTCAGAACACAAATCCTGCTCGTATAGGACTTGAAACAAATTGCAACAAGATGTTTTCTTGTAACATCAAAACACCATCCTCCATACCCACATACAAAACACAGTGAAAGATCGATTCACTGATATCATCAGCAAAAAAACAAAATCGACTTTGTAATTACTGGATTGTATTTTCTTCAGAAATTAACATAATTGATAGCCATTACATCTAAGATAAATACGGTGTGATGATTTTCAAAATACGCACAAACAAGCAAACAAACAAACATTGTGGCCTTGCTTAAACAGTCCCACATTTCAGAAAACTACAGAGCTCCTAAAAGGTCAGGGTAGAAAAATTTTTGAAAAGGTTTTGCGTTTCCTCGTAATACTTTTGTGATTTCACCAGACTTTGCCCACTTGCTATTTGCTGCAACATGATAGCAAGGATAAGTCTGATTAATACAGACATGTCCTGTAATGTGTGTAAAGTGTTAAACTATGGAGGACAACATATACCATGTAGCTTTAATATTACATGTTTTTATACGTATTTATTAATAATTGCACTTTTTCCATTCACCACCAGTGACTTCAAGCGAAACAGTTGGTCCACTGAACATGAAGTGCGCACACACACACACACATAAATAAACTACAAAAACTGAAAGATAATACAGCTGGAAAGCTGCACATAAGGCTAATTTTACCATGGTTTTGGAGTTAAGGTTTAAACTCAAACCCACCTTCTGGAGTATTTCAGTATAGCTCTGCATATGCCCACATACGCCATCAAACGAGCAGACCAGGGAAGTACCGTATACCCAAAAGTGTTTTCAGGGTTAAACCTTAACCATGACACCACATTAAAGTTAGCTTTAAATTCAGCATTCCGACTATCATCTTTCAACAAAAGCAGATTACTTTACAGGCAAATTTTAATTAATATTTGTGATATATTTCAATATGTCTGTTTGCACTTTATGTTCAATAGCCCAGCAGTCTTGTTGACAGTTATTGGAGGTGAATGGAAAATTATTGAGTGCAATTATTCATAAATAAAAACACATGTATGACACTTACACGGCAAATGTCCAAATCAGTCGTACTGAACATTAAATAGAATTTAACCTGAAAGCTCCCTAGTAAAATCCTGTGTAAAGAATAAGGATCACTCGCAACCCAACAGGCTACCTTGGCGAAATGAAAAGATGGGAATTTCTCTCAATAGGGTTGTAAACAAAACACTTTGATTTCTGCAGCAGACATTTTGTGTCATGCCCTGCCTCTTGTGTGCCCTACCCGAGCCCCACCCCTTGTCTACACCAACCTAAAACTAATAGGTGTAAATGCATCTAACACAATCTCTGGTTGCACGCCACATATGTGAAAGGGCAACTCTAGAAAATGTCTGGACCTGATTCGCCAGACAGAGTTCATATGTGAAAATGGCATAGCAGGCATTTTTATCCAAATAAACATACTTTTTTTTGAGAAATCAGGGGCAGGCAGTCCCTGGAGCAACTGGGGTTTAATGGCCTTGGTCAAATGGCCAACAGTGAAACCACTCTGCCAACCCTGGGATTTGAACCAGCAACCTTCCAGTGGCACAGCTCCCTAACCTATAGAGTCACACTCCACCCCCGTTAAAGTGGCACTCTCAGCTTCTTTAGGCAGAACACAGTGAACGCATCAGAGACCATTATGCCCAAATAGGGAGCCATCCATACCCGTAGTGAGGAGGTGCTCAATGGCGTCCGAGTACTGCAGAAGCCTGACGTGATACATCCAGGACTGCAGTCGATAAGAGTTCCCGTCAGCGGCCTTGGGCTCCCTGTAAAACCTCTCCAGGCTGCAGTTGCCATTGAAGCGCGTGTCCAGAGGCTCCTTCTCCCCCGTCATTTTGTCCAGGTAGTGTGTATCAGGCTCGGGCATGTACATCATCCCTGAAACAGAGTTTAATTCAAGCTTTCAGGTGACCAATAAGACTCAAACACAATGAGTATCTGGGTGTTGATTCTGATTATTCTGGATACAGAGGTAGATTCACAGACATCTATAATCACAGATGGAAAAACTGGACATTTAATAAGCAAAAACCTCTGATTACCAAAGTATGAAAAAGTCAGTGCCATATCAAACGTCCACTCATTCAAATATACAATCATATCTGATTTACCAGTAGTATTTGCTGAAGATGACAGTTTGCTATAAATACATTTCCTTACCTAACCTGTCAGCAAGCTTTTGTGCCAAATCCCCTTTTCCTGATGCCAAATTGCCATCAATGCTGATGATTTTGCTGTTCTCCTTGAACCTGGGGGTGGTCCGCTCTCCCAGTGCATATGCCCACCAGCCATACTGCAAGTTACTAGGGCTGCCTGAGTGAATTCTGGCCTGGAGGCATTAATATGCATAACAAGTAATGAATTCAGTCAATACTTCTTTAAACAAAGGATTGTCGATCAAACAAACACCTTTAATAAACACAGTAACACAAACTTCACAATGTTCAAAATGTCATATTGCAGACATTAAACCATTATTTCCGCAGATACATTATAGCAACTAATAATATGCAAACAACGCCAGTCATGTACAGAGTAAAAGTAAAAAAAGATGAGCTATAACGTTATGACACGACTTTCTGTTTAGACTGGCTGCGAAATCTGAAAACTAATCATTAACAGTAGAATCTTGAGATCAGATCATATAATGTTACAAAGTAATTACAACAAAACTAGAACACTACATTGCTGAATAAATTAATCCTGTTAATGATACGTGAGAAAAACTGGCAAATAAAGTAATATTTAAGAGCTGATATCTCCCATGGCAGGCCGGTTTGCAGTTATTTTGATGTCCTTGGTGTGTACGGATTGCCATATGCAGTAGTACATAAGCAGAACTCGAAAAAAATGTAAAACATATCTTACCGTCTGTACCGCGAAACCCCCTCTTAACGCAGCCCCAGCAGTGGGGATGAACAGCCGAACAACTCGCACAATCATCCCCAATACCCAAAGAAACCTCTAACCTGACCCCGAATCCGCTCTCCAGTGCTAGGCGCGGAAAATATGCGTCATCACGGCCTCTGTGTATCGAGTAGCACGAATTAGACGTCAACATAGGGCGGTAAGCTGAATGCCTGCGACTTTGTCAGATTTCATACTTAATTGAACTTGGATTCAGTGTCAAATTAGCATTTAAGAGACATCCGATGACCACGATTTAGTTATTTTTTTAAAACTGAAATGCTCCCGAAAAACAGTGTTAGACCATTACAATAACATTGACGAGAAGACAACAAATTGATGTATCTAAGTAAAACGACACATCTAAACACACCAACCAACTTATTCCAAACTTGTGCTTAACTTCAAAATAAACTTTTTATTGTCAAAAAATAAACGCGGCTGAAAAATTACTTTCTACTATCCATCCTATAGATGGAGCCATACTGTACTCTTTTATCGCAATTTGACTATACTGTATTATAAAAATTGTTCGTCTATTTTCCTCAGTGCAGTTTCGCAGGGAACCTAGAAGCCATCCCTACAGGCATAAGGTATGGGTTATCAACTCAAAGGGAGTTTGAAGACACAAATTCAACCCAAAGCGCACATGACATGGAACCAGGGTGTCAAGAGGGGACCCACACGAACATGGAGAGTGCGGGGAACCTCACAAACAACCAGGATCAGAATCAAACCCGCTTTCCTGGGGATAAAAGGCTGCAGAACTATCCTCTGACCCATTAATTGAAATTGAAAGTTTTGCTGCAACTCATTTATCTTGATATATTTTAATGACATTTTCTCTAAGCAAACACCTATGTCTGGGTATTTCCCTTCATGTAAGTAATAGTTTGAAGGACAATACAGGCGTTGCATTTTCTTAAGAATATTTCTATAATAAATGTTTCTTGGTAAACCAAATAATAAACCAGAACAATGCAAAGTTTGTTTATTATTTTCCAACAACAATACATTTAAAATACATTTAACATTTCCATTAAACATAGCTGAAATAGGGTTTTTGTAATGCAGAAGAAACACTATGGAATTGTAAGAATTTTAATGAAGGGATAAATCAAGGAAGTTAGGAAGGGAAAGTGCATAATCTGCTAGTGACAAGTGGGCTCCCACAACTGCATTGGACGGACAGCCATGGGGTATTTGGTCATTTCATTTAAACAAGGTCAATGGAGGTTGAAGGAAAAAAGCTGCTTATTTTTCTCTGGATTCTATTATCTGCCACAGTTTGTCCTCTGGCCAGGCCTGGCATCGCAGCATTAACAGAAATTGTAAGTTACTATACATGTAAGGTTTCATTTTGGTTTTAAAATAATTTTAAAGATATAAAGTAAGGATAGCATTAAATTTTTATATTTCAAAATGCTATTGGCAAGTCATGCTATTTTCAATTAGTAAAAACTTTGCTATGTAGTATAAGCCAGTATATTTTTTTGTAAGTATAATTTAGAAAATGATTACTTTCTATTCTATTTTTGTTTTGTTTCTTTTTTCTCATACTATTGTTTTTTTCTTTAAATGCTATAGGTATTGGTACTGTTCACTACTAAATTGTAACTGTTTGTGTAAAAATCAGCATGTGTAAATTTGACCTCTTCATGTCTCATAAAAACCACAGTGGTCTGGGACTCACACTTTCAAAGTGGAACCATACCAGTTTCATGATGTTTAGGCCAAAAATATAAACCTCACCGGCCTTTATGGGACTCGATGCAGTTTGATTCCTTAACTGCCCTTTTTAAGAGTGTACTTCTGCTATAAATTAAAAATGTTTCACTTAAAGAAACTCTGTTGACTCAGCGTATATGGCACAGTTACAGTTCTCTTATAAAAGTACCTTTGAAAGGGTTCTTTTCCACCACATTCACCATACCAATTTTATTGGCTCCTTCTCACGCTGCATTTACATATTCTGACATGGCACTGCTACCGTTATTTAGCACCAGCATGGTTCACAAGGTCTTCTTGTTCATTTCACAGGATATCCTGTGTTACAGTATTATAAACATATTTAAGCACCGTGGCTGTATTTCACCTCCATTTATTTACGTAAAACATATTTGTCATTATAAAAAGAACCCCCCAAAAGCAAAAAAAAAAAAATCTTGTTTTGTGTAGATTAACTTTATCCCCCAAACTCAATTTAAAAGACAATTTTAGTCTGATTTTGTGTGGTATTCTGCTGTCATGTATAAGGTCACTGCTACCTAAGTGTTGTTAGCCAGGATTAAAACCTTGACAAGTCTTCTCTTCTACATTTTCTTTGGTTTAGAGAAGGTTTTCCTCTGGCAGATCTTTTTTCATTTTGGTTATGCTTTAACGGTGCTATTTGGGGCAGTACATCGTAATTGGACATTAAACTTTTGGATTGTAATGTTTATAATTAAATGACAAAGTTTCTATGGCAACAGAGGTGGTTAAACACTGTGCGGAGGCCCAGTCGCGAGCCTTTTCCTTCCAGCGGTTGTAGGGTTGTACTTTCGTTGTGGCTTTAGAGGCTTTTCCTGTTTAGGCCGACCGCGCCAAATCATTTGGCACAGGGGCTGGAGTAAGACTATTCAGGAGTTAACATGAAGAGAGTAGTGCAGGGTTCCCGTTTGTCTCAATTACAACACAACCTGTCCCCATAACAACACACTGCTCAATATCATTAAAAAAGCCTTTTTCTCCAGAACCAGCGTTGTTGTTCAAGAGGAAGTACAATTCTGTTCTGTGGTGAAATGCATTATTGTAATTGTTTACATTAAGTGGCACATTTGAATGTTACTGCCATATTTAATTTCCTATTGGCTCTAGGACTGTTCTTCTTACCATAGTAACAGTAATTTCTATCAATGGGCCATATTGACCGATATTTTTATTTCCATTTTAAAATTCCGGTCACGTTTTACAATTACTGGTACACATCTCGAGTGGTGCAGTCGAACAAAGCCGCTGACCACAAATTTGTTGTCTACTTGGTATTAAACAGATAAAAACAATGACAAACTTTCACAGCTGCCAGCTGGGAGCACAACTGAGGAACAAATGATGCTTGAGGCGCGCTGTATCATGTATCCGCATCAGCATGCGATTCCGCAGAGCGCCTCCATGGGAAGGACGGGGTGAAATTTACAGGCCCGCCAGTGACTTTCAGCATATGGACCCACTCAGGGGACACTGAAGGCAAAGCGCAGACATCATTCAGATGTGTGTATTTTCTCCATCGGTGCTGCGAGTGGTCAGATTTCCATTGTGGGCCTTTTATTGGCAGAGCTGTTTGTTTTCGTTGGCAGCACTGGCATGTGCCCTGGCTTTTGTTGGCCAACGGTAGTTAAGGCTCTTGTGTGTTTTTCCGCTCTCTGGCAAGGTGTGGCGATTGAATCACGGCTGGGCTGTTTACAACCTGGTCGCCCAAAGTGGGGGGGCGGGGGGTGCAATGGTGCATCAGTAATGGGAGCTCATCGAGATGCATTCTGGTGATAGTGGGGACCAGATCTCGCCCTGCATTTCC
>JABFEB020000035.1:6570209-6594645 GCA_019775895.2 Stomatorhinus ivindoensis
CCCCCCCCCCCCCCCCCCCCCCCAAAAAAAAAATACATCACTATGCTGGCTTATTCATTTCACCTCTGACTCAATTTATTTATGAAAATAGTTGGAGGCATTATTTAGATAGCAGGTCAACTGAGCGGCTGCCAAAGAGGTATAGTGGTCAGTCACTAATGAAAACGCTAAATCCAAGCATTCCCCAGAGGGTGAGACATCAACTAAACCTGGCCTGCAGCCAATCAGAATGTTTACTCTTGGTACATCTTATCACAAATATTGGTCTGAGGGAGCTTTTCAAACTGCTATTTTTGGTTGTGGGTTTTAAACCGTTGTGAGTGCTGTGTGGTGTAATTGACTTTTTCCTGTCTTTACTGTACTAAGTGAGACTTACCCATCAGCTCTTTATTAACATTTTAAGTCAAGGAAGTATGTTATAAGTATTTAGTAATTTAGTAAATCAGTAAAAGCCTGTTTTGGTATTCTTGGAAGTCCTACAGTTTGTACAAAAGCCCTACTATAATAGCGGCAGATCAGTAAAAGGATGTTGATTATTGACAAGGCCATTAACACCTCAACATCTCAGTTGGATTGCTCTGACACCCTCTAGTGTTACAAAGCTTCACTACATAAAAGTTACTGTTTGTTGAGCTGATGATGCAACCATATTTATGCAAAATTGCGTGTGTCGCTGCGCGCTGACTTTAATATGCATGTCACTTTCCTTAGAGCAAATTCCAGGTGAACCCAATAGAGTTTATCCATTGATCGCAACTGGTATGGCCTGGGTGCACTGCTCTCTGACAGATCTTACGAACTGGCCTGCATTACTCATGGATAGGCGACAGAGAGGCCGGTGACAGCACGGACCAATGTATTTGTTGTTTTTAATCAAGTTCAGTTACCAAAAATATATAAATAAATCCCTGGGAATTTCCAACTGGTTTGCCTGATTTTTTTATGAAATACTTTTTGTAGTTCTTAAAAAGACTTAGACGTAAAAAGGAACTGCCTGAGGATCAGTAGACATCCCGTTGAGTATACTGAGTCGATTATGAAAATTAAGTAATTAGTTGTCAGTGCCGGTTGAGTTTAGTTGGGTTGTTTGGATTGTAAAGTATGGAGCCGCTAAAGAGAATGACAACTCATGTGAATTGTATTGTATATGTTTATCAATAACGTAAACTGTGTTTATTTATTTAAATCCCACGTTTTATAGTAGATAAATAATAGTGTAATATTATACGTTTTACATATCTTTTCTATTGGACTATTTAGAGATTTGCGCTTGCTGTGCACCTACGTATTTGTAAATGAAATAATAATGGATAAAAAAACTTATTTCAAACTCAGTTTACACAGGCAGTCGTACAGTACGAGGGAGTTGCTAGCCCGGTAACAACTCAGCTGACGTTAGCAGTCCACCTTAAAAGTGTCTTTCTGTGTAATATTTCCTGAAAATACCGTGCACCAATAGAAAGAGGCCGCTGTTGACTGCGGTTAGATGCGCGCTGTAACAGTTGTTCTGACTGGCTGGGACGCCGAGAAAACAACCCTAAATAGCTCCAGTTGAGTTTGTTTGGGGGGCAGTAGAGAGTGACAGCTTTGAAAACCGAGAAAGGAAGAGAGAAAATTTGTTCTGATCACGCCATTATAATCCACCGTGGAGCAGGGAATGTTTCCCAAACTTCTCGGAAACAGAACCTGTTCTGGACTTGGACAGAGCTGATCGCAGTTTACCGAGTCTGCGGTTCCCCACGTCGTCAGATTTGCTGTACTCGGGGATTTTTCTCCCTTAACTTGTTCACTCGGAAAGTTTCCCTCGGAGATCGCGAGTGAAGAAGAGCCTGGTGGATATCGTGTTCTTTTCTTGACGTTTTTGATACAAAGACATTATGTCGGGGGGTGTCGGGATCTATGCTGCGAAGAAACGGAAGAAGCCCGTACAGAAAATGTAAGACTTTTGAAGCTAATTTTCCTTCGTACTCTGTCACTGTGCTTAATAGATTGAAAATGGTCCGGCGCTGAAGCGACAGGCAATGGCAAAATGAAAAGCACTTTATACAGCACCATAAAGAATTGCTTGCATAAGAAGTAGTATGGTACACTTTAAGAACCGTTTCAAGTAGTTTACGAGGAGTCCTGCAGTTAAATCATGATTTTGTTAGATGAAGTCTGAAGTCTTCTGCTTACGCTCTTCATGTTAAGTATTCGGCGTGTCGCGATAAAGGTGCGATGTACATTTGAAAAGTAAATTCAGTTTACTTGTAAATAATGATTAAATACATAAACTTGTGTGCTCGTTACCTGCCAAAAAGGTATTGTGTCAATACCAGAGATATAATTTCTGTTAGCAGAATATCGAACTTTTTTTACAATGAAGAAAACGATAGTTGTATTTCGTCAGTTTTCTATGGTTGTCTTAGAGCAATAATACATATGGCTACATTTAATCAGTATGTGCACTTGATGTCATGGTCGATCAATAATGTGTTTTTTATTCGCCGCAGTGCACAGATTCGTGGGATATAAACGTTTCTCGGCGGTGGTTTGTTTTTGTGGCATGTTGCTCCTATATGCGCTAAGGGGTTGGCGAAGTTATGCAAGCGGACGGCGCCGGATCTCGCTGGGCCACCTTAAGAGCCAGTGCTAGTGCGCAGTTTTGCTCTGGCATGGAAATAGTACTCGCGCATTAATCATAATCAAGCCGAGAGCCGGCGGTGCTCTCACGCGATGCTCGCGCGAGGGAGGGGGCAAGTGGGGGTGCTGGCCCCGGCAGTCTTATTGTAATCCGATATACGCGCTTTTCTCATTATGACAGCGCACTCTTTTCTCTCTCTTTTTAAACTTTCTTTCGGGTTTTTTTTTTCTCTTCGTTTTAATTGACATATTTTAAGGCACGCAAGCAAGTTACACAACTGCGGTCTTTTGAATTAACGTGCTTTGTATTCTTGCTGCGCTCTACTGTACTTAACTTTAGTCCTTTTTCGGAAGAGGTCATAGTTTTAATTAGTAATGGCTTACATTATAAATTGTATATTATTACTCGGTTATAAAAATCTCAAAAAAAATACATTTTTCTCTTTGACCGCAAACATGTTTTTTTACAATCAACAGTTTATTTGGGTGAATACGCTGTACAGAGCCAGAACTTAAGCTGCATTTATAAGCGAAAGCCGTCATTGCATTGACCATTTGCTGAAATTACACCACAACAAGCAGGCACAAATTAAGTAACTTTTGTTCTGTATTTCTGCATGTTATGTCTGATTCACAGTAACTCGTGTATCATTACAGCAGATCATTTCTACACGTATTTCTTTACTTAGTTCTGACTAGGTGCCTGTTTATTATTATTTGGTCTTTAGTTATGCCTATAGACAGTTCACAGATGATGGGTTGGTCAGCTGGTGGTTTAAGCAGGTTACCCTGTTACCAGGACCTCTGCTTATACTCTTTGCTATTGTGTTTGAACTGAACTTCTAATGTGCAGCGGAGCACAGAGCAGGAGTAATGGCACTCAGTCAATACCTGTTTATACTCTCATCTGAGCCCACCCACAGTGTAATATATACTCCCCCATCTGTGCAAGGAAGCTCAGTCTCTGAATCCTCACACTTGCACAGGAGGCTTTTCCTGATGTTACTGCCATTGACAGGGAAACACAGATGCACCGTGGAGGTTGCCTGCGAGCTGCATGTCTTTGCTGAGGCAGAAATGCCATTCTGAGTAAAGCTTTGAGCTCTTTGCATAGGTGACTGCTGATGCAGCTCTTCCTAAATGAAGACGAATTCATCCATCCCTTTCACAGACTTCATTTGATTTCCCCCTAAAACTGTTAGTACTGCAACCAGTACTTTGCCACTTACTACCCAGAGACCTTCGTAAAGTTAATTTGACTTTGTGTCTGTTCTTCCTGAAACTGTCCAAGTCGGTCTTTATTTGTCGTATGCCCAGTATGGCAGAGACATCCGTACATTTAAATGTTTGTAGTGATGCACAAATATCACACATCACATGTATTCTATATGTGATTGTACCGCAGAAATGTAAACATAGGAGCGCAGAAGGTAAATGAGTTTTTAAGGATGGGTATAAGGGAATAAGCCAGAAATAAATAAAATGAGGCTAATAAAAATAGCAAGACCAGGTAGCAGTATTATTGTAAGATGGCTATTAATGTACTAAAGTGACAAGTGTTACAGATGCAGTATTTAGTGAAAATATAGTGAACAATCACAATTAAAGTAGCAACAGTGACTCGCAGTGCTGATTCTGATAAATCTGATGACCTGTGGGTAAAATCTGTTTTGGAGCCTGGTAGTCCGTGATTGTGCGCTCCTGTAACGACCACCTGGCCTCTAGTCTGTCATTGTGTGCTTAAAAAAAACTTTAATCAAGAGTGTATAGCACCTCCTGGTGTGCTAACCTGCAACCAGAGTCTCCTCCCAAAACCACTGAGAAACCAGCTCTGTGTCTGCAGGACAAACATCACATGCCTTTTGAGATTATTATGCACTATCATAAAACATACTGATTGCATACATACTGGCTTTGCCCACAGAGCTGTAGTGGTGCTCTAGATTATCATCTAACAATGTGGGTTTTGGGCCTTTCTGAGGTTGGCGCAGTGTGGTTATATACCACGTTGCTATGTTAACCCAGGCTGAGTGTGCTGTCCTACTTTGTAATGTATTTACCCGTAAATGAGAAAATCATCTGTTCTGAATGTAGTGGCTGTAGATTGTGTTCCTAGTCTCAAAATGCAAGTATCTTTTTTTATTTTCTTATTTTGTAGCACAAAAGCATCCATACAATAAGCTGAATATTGCCTAAATAATTTTTCCCAAAATGCACAAATCTGCTGGTGTAAATTGTAAATGTTAATGTAAATCGCGGGAGTGTGCCATAGGATTCTATTGTTTGATCTTTGCTCTCCTGCTGTCTGGTGTATAGCCTGTCTGAAAATGCATTTATAGATGACATCATATCCGTATGCTTGGTAGAGTCAGCCATTTGTCAGGCATTATTAAGCTGTCATGGGTGTCGTCAGCGTTTCTTCTTTATTGAGTGTCCATGAGTTGGTGCTATGAAAGAGCTACTCTGTCTCTTATCTGGAATGTTTGCTTACGCTCCGCACCGTGCCTGCTAAGGGTGGATTAATGTATTACAGGTATTGTGTACAGTACGCCTTTGCCGTTTTTTTCCCAACGTCTCAGGTTACTTCAGCTCGCACGCTTTTTGTATTTTTCTTTTTTTGTACTGATGGCCATCTCCAATCACAGTGAGGGAATCTGTGTGTGGAAAAAGCAGCTAAATTCATATGGTGAATTGGTCAATGTGGATTTTATTAGGAGACCCGAAGCCATGTTTGAGCTGTACAGTCACCATTTTGCTGTTTTTGTTTTGTAGTCTTTTAAGATGAGTCCTGCTGTGCAGTGGAATGGGAGTCAAGTTGCAGTGTTCACCATAGCCCTGGCGTAGAAGCGCCCCTGTGAAGCTGGAGTGTATCTTCTGCCTCTCCAGCTGCTGGTCCCTTCAGGGTCTCAGCTTACAGCTGTGGAACCTGGCAATGATGTAATTCGCTTACTTTTACAGAAACACAAAAGCTTATTATGAAAGTGCTTGCCACAATAAGCTAGTGAAAAGGTTATTTTTGGCAGCGCTGCAAACGGATAAGAGCAGCTTTGGCACCGGTGACGGAGAGGGGCACGCATGCCTTAGCGATGCAGAGAGCATTCAGAACCCCCCCCCGCACCACCACCTCCACCACCACCATCTCCACCCTTCACCCTCAGAAACGCACCCTCCCTTGGGATGCCACCTCAGAACCTCCTCTCCCTGTGAATGTCTGGAACAAAAACAAGTCCAAGGCTCCAACTGCAAAGAAGCCCTTTGTTCTCAGGTAGTCGTACCAACAGAGATGAAGTGCTGTGGTTTAAAAAAAAAAAAAAAACGAAGGCTTGAAAAGGCCTTTCTGCTTCACAACACGGGTGACACTACAAACCAGGTCATTGTGCGATATACGATAAACCATCATAAGAGGCTCAAAATGCTTTTGTCTGGGACAGCTTTAGTTCTACCGTGGTTTTGTTTTAGTCTGCTGGATCAGAAACAGATGTTTGAATTTCCACTGAGCATTATCAGACGTGTATCTGAATACTTTGATAAGATTGGATAGTAGCTCCAGTAAACTGGTAAATCTGTAGGCCAGTGGATGCTTTGGGTGAGGTGAGGTGGGTAGTTGTGGTCTCTGTAGGTGAGGGTGTTGTTTTGGTATGACCAGAGTAAGTCTTTTGTTAGAGATGCACAATATCTGTTAGCATATCTCTATTGGCCAATGTTCATTAAATAATGACATTGGCATCAGCCTGATGTGTCAGCCTTGGTTGGTACTGCAGGTTGCTATTTAGATTTTAGCTCTGGTGCTGCTAACTATGAACAGTAATGAAATTAATAAGAACCAAAATAATGCAGATGATTGCACAGGATGACCAGCCATTTTACGTAGCTGAGGAAGAGGGGTTTATTGGTTCTGTCACCTCTTAGAACCTTCCTTTACTGATTTCTGTCTGTGTGTGTTGTATGATATGGTCGCTGCACACATTCACAGGATCTCAAGAAGCAACATCGCTGACATCAGTTTTACTACAGGTTTATGGAGCTCAGAAGTTGGCTGGTTATTAGACAAAAAATATGTCTGCTATTGGTATCAGCCAAAATTTCCACATTGATGCACAATTAGTTTTCATATGTTAGATTTTTTGGACTGGAAACATGAGGGAGAGCAGCTGTTGACCGCTATAGATGTAGCCTGTATATAGAAGGTATGGCCTGTCTGTCTTCAGTGGCTCCACAAACTATGCAGAAACTTTCCGGGCCCCAGAGCAGCGTCCCTGCCCCATACCCAGCTCTCGCTAAAAACCACTGGTCCCACAACAACAGCGCCTGGCCGTTTCCTGTTTCTGAAATGACTCAGACTCGTGCTTCAGAGCACTGTGGCTATTGAGCAAACGGCCAGACATGTTGATGTGAGAGACACCACAGGATAGCTTGGGGCCGGTACGCACACTTTAGTCAAGGTGAATAATTTAGCAGAACTGTGAAATTTATGAACAGCGTCACATGGTTGTTTAAATACAGACCCACTCTCCTAGTGATTTTACTACCTTTGTGACAAACAATAGCAATTTAAAAATGCTGAAAATAACATCCATTGATCTTCTAATTGCTTATCCTGGAGTAGAGCACCGGCCAGGGTTTTCCTGTAAGATATGGAGCATTTTTATTGGTTAAACCTTTAGAGAGATATTGTGTCTTCTAGGGCTGAACGATTAATCGATTTTTCAAATTGAAATTGCGATTAATGCAGCGCGATTAGTAAATCACCAAAGCTGCTATTTAGGGTATACATTATACAACATGTCTGTGCCAGGGTTTAAAACTGCCGTGAAAATGGTTTTAAAACCCATTCCATCCTCTTTGTGTGGAAGTAATTCTCACTAATCAGAAGCATGCTAATCAGGCTCACCGAACAAAAGTGGGCCAAAGCGACTGTATATGTCCACAAAGGGGAAAGATGAAACTCAAGGAAAATGTTACATGTACGGCGTGTAAAACTTAATCATTCTACTGCTGATATAAGTGAACTACCTACCTATTTTATGCTTAGATTGTTTAGAGAAAGGCCCTATTATTATGGGTCCAAGCAGTGTTCGTTATAGTGATACTAGAACTGTTTTATTTTTATTGGTTTGTTAATGTAACACTGCTTTTGTGATAATTGTTTTTTGTTCAGGAATGCACATAACTGTCATGCATGTATGCCTTCAGCTTTAAAAGCATTACGTGCCGCAATTGATTGTAGTAACAGCGGAAACACGTACTTATGTGCATTTGCACTGATATGACAAACTGTTCTGTATTTTAACATTTATTAGTGCTTCATCTGCAGGATAAAGGTCAAATATTATATCGGTTTGAAGTTTTAAAAGCTCTACATCTGTTTGTTTGAGAGAGCATAGTGTTTGCCGGGTTTGATCTGATATGTCGTGTTCATGATTAACATGATGCCTGCACCTTTCCACTGGCTCATTTTCACTGCTGTTTCTGTGAACGTGAGCCAACTGCATGGCAGAACGCCGCCTCTGTTAATTAGTGTACACAGACGTCGCTTCGAAGATGGTCGGTCCTTCGTATGCTTCCTTTTGTCAGGCATAAGTTCACCTCCAGACTTGTGGTCTGGGTCTGCGCTCTTATTTTATTCTTTATTTTCAGTTTGATCTTCGTCTGCCTTCTCCAAAGCCATAACCTCTATTCATAAACTGGTTCTGTTAAGGGTTCTTAAATGAGACTCTTCTACATCTTGAGGTGTGTGTGTGTGTTCTCTTCATCATTCTGACCCAGCAAAACCTACTGCTTCTTTTACAATTTTTTTTCTTTTGCAAAGGAAAAAAATGAAAGAAGCCTCTACATCCAACTCTGGACAAACCTGTTTATACTTTGAGAAAATAAATGCCATGATATTGCTTGTCGAGGAATGGATATATAAATGGAGTATTCAATGACAGCATGCATTGCGAAACGGACTGAAAGAGGTTCAAAAAGGTCATTGTATAGCCATTCATTTACCACCATCACTTAACTGCCTTCTGTTTTGGAAAGAAGGAACCTCAAATGTTCACTTGCTGGCAGCATTGAAAGTAGACCTAACCACATGAATATGTCACTTTTTGGTTAGGTGGTATTTAATTTGACTTTTGTCATTTACCTCCTGTAAAAATTGCTTCAAGTGATTTCATGGAAATCTGCTGTTTCCTTACAAATAAATAGGCCGAGAGAGTGTACGGATCTCCTGGGATATGGGTCTGTCAAAGGGAAGATAATGCAGTCAGACATGCCATAACATGCCACAGGTTTTAAAAAAAGGAAAATCTCCCTACTGTTGCAATGTGCTGTGACATTGACAGTGCCTTCACACATGTCACAAAGGATTATTAAAAACACACGTTTGTCACATGAAAATGTTCACCAATTAATTTTTACAGCTGCCAACACAACCAATATTATTGTACATAAACAGACAATCCAAAAAGACAAGTGGGAGAATGTTTCCTTCAATGAGGAATAGTTTTTCCATCGTTTTTCACACCCTGCACTACAGGTACAATTTCGGTTTTCCCTTGTTAAATAAAATTCCTTGTTTCTCTCTGTTTAAACTTAAAGTTTAAATTTAAACTTTTTTGCAATGTTCAATAATAATGTAATAATACCAATATAGGCCAATTATATAATTGGGGAAAATACATAATTTTTGCCATATGTTATTTGGGCATAATTTAAGTAACCCTTTCATGACTGCATCCATGCTAAAGAAATGGTAAACTGTGAGTTAAACCATACATTTTTATTAACACATTCAGTTCTCCTCTTTGCTCATGGCAAAGTAACTAGCTAATAAGGAAGACACTTACTCTGGAAACTTTCAATAAATTCGAGACATTTTAAATAATTTGAGGCCTGTAATGGTAATTTGGAAAGACGTCCTACTCTAGTTTCTTTGTAGAAATGCAGGAATGCTGTCCGTGAAGTTAATTAGCAATTAATGGCACGTGTCTTGTGTGGAGGAGTTTTGTTCAGAAAATGAACTTTGCCCTCGCCATGGGAGTGGTCCGTAGCTTTCCTTCGATACCCCTCAGCCTCCCATGGCAAAAAGCAAAAGCGCAGCAAAATGGTTGAGAATGCGCTCGGCAATCAGCTTGCATTGGGGTAAATAGTAAAGCTACGCCACCGCTGCCTGTTTTGGGCATCTGTCGGTGGTTAATGCCCATAAGCCAGTAACGTGCTGATGTGTTCCAGGCATCTGCTACCTGCGCGTGCCACAGTTTAGTCAGTGTTGTTCTGGATCCGTTGAGTATATCTTTTCCACCTGGTTGTGCTGAGATCCCCGAGGGTGGGGTGGGGGGACAGCAGAGGGATCTGGCTTTCATCAGAATGATGTCATACCCTTAGCCTGGTTCCTTGGCAACAAGGGCCCAGGTTCCCCTTCGGGTACGTTATCAGTGGGATTTAATGAAGACAGTCACTATGGCTCCAGACAATAGAAACAGACTCTGCTTTTAGTAACCTAGCAGGGTGGAGGGTCTCTGACTCGTGCAACAAATCATGTTCTAATACTGGAAGATTTTGGTTATTTTTTTTGTCATGTTGGATGTGAAGACTGTGCCTTCTCAAGCTGTTATGCTTAATAGTAAAGGACTTGTGGCTGGGTCACTAACACTGCATAAAGCACAAGCCAGATGCTAGGCATTATGACCATCTGCTTAACTCATATTCTAAAGACATGAGTCAGTTTGACTAGATTAAATCAATTTTATCCTTTTGTTAAGCAATAGCTCTGGTTTTCTACCCAAATTCTCCTCTACCTTACTGCTTGTAACTGCACGTACCAGTCACATTCTGAACGTACTCACTACTAGTTGAGAAACTCGTTATGATGCAAGGTTCTTAAACAGCGTTTTTTTTTCGCTCTTACAACAGCTCGACTTTGGCAGATGAACGACTGATAACTGATTTGTAGTTGATAATTTGTCTTGCAGGGAATGCTGCAGGCATATTTTTTTGAATCATGCTCAGTGGGTCCTTTGAGTGCATATATTCCTTTGCTTTCATCTAGAAGCATCAGCAGAGGTATAACTCTGCATTTTATCTTTGGTATTTTTCTTGCTGGTAGCAAATCATTGTCACACCCAGTATGGGGAACTTTCAAAACTTTGCACTGGTCACAAGTTATTTCCTTATACCATGCAAACGGTTACTCCTTTTTAAGCAATCTTGTCTGGTCATAATATATTTCTTCATCTCTTGTCTGGTTTATTTATTTTGTGTGTATTTTTTCCAGTGGGGAGACATTGGACCTACCAAAAGCTGAGTAATTTGAAGGTGTAGCAATTGAAGCTGCTTGAAAGCCTTTGAGTGCTTTGAGTCTCTTTCCAAGGGCACACGAACCTCTCCTCTGCGCTCGGTTTCCTTACTTGTTTGCCCACGGGTAGTCAGGAAGGCTACCGGTGCAGTGAGAGCGAGGTCACCCTGCCAGCCCAAAACACTTGACTCGTTTGTTTTGGTCAGAGGTCAGTCCAGCCAGGTGGCACTGTGGGGGATCAAGTCTTGGTCCCAACGTATGTCTGTGGTTACCCTACGAAACCCAGTAGCCCCCGCTGACGTGCTGCATGACAGACTGCCACCTATATATAGCGAGATACCCATCTAATCGTTCACTTCTACATACCGAAGATCACATGATGAGTTCAGAATCCCAGCTAGTTGACCTTTGCATGACCTTTTGAAATTTTGACTTCTGACCTTTTGAAATTGTTGATTGTGACGTACTGGTAGACTGGAATTTTACGCTCATGTTCTCCGTAATTCTTCTGTTATTTGCTCTACACTTTGACATCTGAAGGAGTAACGGGTTTAACATTTCTTACTTAAGCACTCTTGATTCCCAAGTACGGAAGTAGTTTAGCAATACAAATTCTTCATCCATATTTTAAAGAAAAGTTAGATGTATTAGATTTGTTCGTACATTTATATAATACTTTGGATAGGTACATCTTGTTTAGATATTGGACATTTATCAGTTTTTCCTGGTTCCCTGACAGCCCCAAGCCCCCACCTCCAGATGGGGTTAAGTCAAACCCCTCCAAACGCCACAGGGACCGCCTCAACGGGGAGCTGGACAAGCTGACCAGCCTGCTTCCATTCTCCGAAGATGTCCAGGCGCGCCTGGACAAGCTGTCTGTGCTGCGGCTCAGCGTCGGCTACCTGAAGGTCAAGAGCTTCTTCAATGGTAGGTTCTGCCAGCCGGGCATTGAACTTGAGTCAAAACTGCATGTGGGCACCTGAGTGAGTAAACATGACTTTGATTGCTTGACTTGACAGGGTGGGAACTGATACTCTAGGCCGGCTGTAGTTAAATGTAAATTAATAGTCCTTGCCCTGAAAGCCCGCACAAGCCACTGCTCATGGGCATACCGGTGATTGCACCATGACGCAAGACGTCAGGCTCTTATCAAAGCACACCATTGTCTTCTCTGGGAAACCTCGTTTAAGATTTCTCTCCAAGCTAATCTGTGTTAAAAGAACATAAAATTGGGGAAACTAATGTGCCATTTTTAACCACATGTAATGGAGGTTGAAGGCACTTTTGAGGCCCTTTCTGAAGGTGCCATATTGTCTTTGGCTCTTGGAGCTGCCGCTTGATTTGAAATGGTCTCATTTCCTGTCTGAGTGTGAAAGGGCTGTGTGGAGGCTATAGCTTAGAGGTTTTGTGAGTGAAAGACTTGCTGAAAAGTGACTGTCTGGCTGCAGGCAAATGCTCTTTTAGCAGCCCCAGAATCAGACATGCATCAGCTGCTGCGTGCCCCTTAAAAATCACCATTTCCAAGCTTGTAGTGTTTCCCATATATTTCCACTACATACAAGCACATTTAATCTGAGAGTAGTTGCCACCTTGTTTTTTCTGCTTCTTTGCCTCTATGAAGGGTGAATCAAGCCATAATGTGAGAAATCCTCAAATGGGTCTTGCCAGAAAAAGCAGTCCAGGCTCTTGCTTTAGATAGAAACGGAAGTCTTCCTTTCCTGTCTCAGATTCTTAGCAGGGAAGTGCCAGATCTGTTCCGATCCTTGTCTGCCTCTCCCATAATGCCTTTAGTTTTGCACGAGTTTAACTTGATAAATCAGCGAGACACTGGGATTATACTCTATCAGATGTTGGACAGTCAAGAAGTATTGGGTATCTGTCTTGTACAGGCTCCCAGTGGGTTGTCTCCACTGGTAACATGACCAATAGGGGGAGTGTAAGTGCCTCTGAGGTCTACAAAGTGTGGTACTCTTTGGTGGTTAATTAATTAATTTTTTTTTTCGTCCTAGCTCTTTGTGGTAAGCAAAAGGCGTCTGACACCTAAGTTGTCCATGATGATGTCAATCTCTGTGAACTATTTTTGCTTAGGCCACATATTTGTGGTGTTCTACCCGTCCAACCATAAAAAAAAAATTTTCAGTTTAAAAAAAAAAGGGATTCGCTTCTCGAACTTCTTAGCATGGTCTGTGTAAAGAGGTCTGCATAACAAAGCTCGTATTTCTTCATTTCATTGCCGTTTTAATTTACTCCTGAAATGTTTAGCTGGCCTCTAGTACATGGGGGGGTCTACAATAGTGAGCATGTTAGTAGGTCTCCCCCTTGGCTGCACAGCTGGCCATTTATGGACGTGTTCTTTGAAACCACCACAGCTTCTCCCGTTAGGCATGCAAACAGGCTAACGTGGCACCAAATTAATCACTGGCTTGCCTGCTACGAAGCCTTTTGCGAAGAGATCGGGTGTCCCAGTCACCCTTTTGTGTTTGCTCCGAGTTACTGGTACATTTTGATTTCCGTTATATCACGATGCAAATCGGTAGGCAAAGTATGATGCCTTTCTCTCTCTGGGACATGAAGGGAACGCGTGACTCATACGAAGATTCCAGCCCTAAAAGAGCTGCATCCTTGTGAAAATGAACCCAGGGTCATGCCGGCTAGCTTTCTGGTTCTGATATTGCTGAAAACTGAAATGCTGGCAGTTGTGGTGCTGACTCCGGCTGTCCACAGAGTCCACACCGTGGCATTACGGTGTCCCTGAGCTGCAGCCAAATCGGGCACACATTTGTCTCCCGGCAGGTGTCCGCCAGCTCCAGCGGAAAGGTATCCGCAGGCGGACCGGGGTGTTGAGGGGCAGAGGAGACGGCTGTGGATAGACGCCTGACCTCAGGAGGTCACTTGGCCCGACTGAAGCTTCCCTTTCCGCTATGGAAGTGGGCACACGTTGCCCAGCATATTGTCAGAGGAGTTTGTGTCTGTCTGCGCCCTCGTTTGGATGTGAGCTACCAGTGTGCCCAATGGACACTCTTTTCCTTTTGGCTTAGGGCTTAATTACATAGAAAATGGGCCCAACTACAGTCCAAACCATCTTGAACTTGACCATTCGTAATATTGATAGGTTGTTTGGCATTGGTGTGCTTTTCAACAACTGTGTGTGTCTTGAAGATGTATAGTATTAGCCATATGATAGCTGGAAGGGCAGAAAGACAGAATCACCTATTTCCATTTCCTCTGCACCTCAGTCTTTCTTCCTCCTCCTGTCTCCCTTTTCGTCCTCGAATGCATTGATGTCCCAGCTTTGTGCTCTTGGCCCTGATGAGCAGAGTCACAGAAGGTGCCTTCACCAATACAGTGCAACTTGCATGTTGTCCCAGCACTGGCGCACCGCTTGTTAACATGTTGTTCTGCAAGTGTCCCAGCCCAGTGTGTTCCACTGTTCCACTTCCTTGTTTCTGAATAAAATGGCCGTAAGATTATACCATTATTGCATGCAGAACCCCTTCAGGTTTGTTGTGACCATCCCACTTTGGAAATGTTAAACATTATCATTCATAAGTTTGATTCTGATATGGATTTAGTTATAGCAGCTAGCGAATGTTTATTCGCCGAGATGTTTTGAGCTAAATGGTTCTGACAAGCCTTTTGTTTTTAGGCTTGTATGTGGTAACAGTGCATGGGTTTTTCTGATTACGTTATATTAAGAGCAAAGGGTTCATGCACTTTGCCCTGTTTGGTTGCAGTAGGTTAATTGTTACGTGTGTGTCCCCCCCCCCCCGTCACCTGTACTCTAAGGTTATCACTGTGTATGCAGTGGGTCTTGGTACCAAGGAGACTCTTGTCTTAGGCCATTTGAGCCAACAGAATGATGTAAAGTATTTTTGCTCTTGCTTTTCTGTGATGTCGGGAAAGATTCCCTCTGGGCCTCACAAGAAGGCCAGTGATGGGTTCTTAAGAAGCGGAAGATGACGATGAGAAAGGGCCCGGGGCTGCGGTCCCACGCTTGCTGCATAGAGTGGTATTGTGCGGCCGGCTCCAGCTCGGAGCCCTCTGCTGCCCCCCCCTCCCCCGGTCAGCCTGCCGCCCCTCACAGTGCTCCGCATTGATGGCAGTGCAGCACTGACGCTCAGACGCTGAGCCCTTCAGGCACCCCAAGCCCCCGGCACACAGCCCGCTCGTTGTCTTATGGAGGATGTGAGGAGTCACATTCTGCTATAGTCTAGCCTATTTGCAATTTTTCAGCCCGGGGGGGCAGACAGGGGGCAGGGGTCCTGCCATAACCTCTCACGGTGTTCACTGGCTGGCATTTTTACTGATGAACATGGACAGTGACAGTGGCTGTATTGCAGGATTGCTGCATCTGAAGGGAGCCATATTGGAATAGCGATATTGCTCGTAAACTTTATTGCTGATGGTAAATTCCTCATTCTTAGGCAGGTACAATGCAAATGTCCAATAAAAACTGAAACGCTTGTTACTTTTTGTTTATCAGGCATAACTGAAGAATTTAAAACGGCAAGTGTTCTATGAATAATGAAAATGGTATTTTTAAAATGAGTTTTCCTTTATTATGCGATGGGGACAATGATGGTCCTATTCTTCAAGCTCCTTATTAGGTACCTCATGGACACAGACCTCATCATCTCATCATGGAAGAATGTCTTTCCGGTTTCGCCCTCCTGTCTGCCATTTTCTCCCCCCGCCAGCTCTCGCTTTGTGCCTCCGGAAAGCCCCTCTATCACGGTGAGATCAGCACCCCTCCCTTCCCAATGACTCTCCTAGTGGGAAGGAGGGCTTCATGGGCTCTGGAGCATGGCAGCATGAAATAAGGGCCCCGCTGGTGATTTGGTGGGCCTCTCTACTGGCGCCTGAAGGTTCTGCCCCATTCTGACTGGCACCTCCCACCCTCAGACTTGCAGGCCCCGGGAAGTCTCAAATGCTGGGGTGATTCATGCCCTCAGTCACTTTTGGCAAGTTATTCTTCAGAGTCATCTTTATTTTACAAGCCTCTACTATGACTCTCCTAGATGTTTTCAGTAGCGGTTGGGTCTGGGTTTTGGGGGTGACTGTATTAAGAGTGCAACTTTAAAAGCAACGGTAAAAACAACTACCTGGAAAAATATGTGGCCAATGCGTAGACATTGGTGTAGTAGTTAGCTTTAAGTGTTACCCTTTATGTTAGAGATGGTATGAAAACAGTGCAGATGCCTGTTTAGGAAACCAATGATTGCTGCAGGGAGGAAGGCCTGCTTCTGTATGGTAATTTGAGTATGTAATAAGTTGAATAAAAGGATTCTAGCATCAGTATCTGTGTTGATGATGTTCCTGGGGCAGCCAACATGGACAGTCTGCATGTTGTAGAATGGAGGGATGAACGGGGGTATAAAGGAGCATGTCTTAAGGATGACCGACAGTGGTACTAGAAGAGGGAGAAGGCAGGGTGAGCTGAGTGCCATGAGTCAGTAAGCAGAAGGTGCGCCCCACATACACACGTTCATAAAAAGCTCAGCGTGCACGGCAGCGACCGCAGCTCTCGTGTATAACTCACAGTGGGAGTTTTTGTACGTTCTTGTCCTGTAAGTGACGGTACTGCTTCAGAGCCACACTTCAGTTCAGTGTCTTCCTCAGTTCACTGTCATCTCGAAGGCTTCATTTCTCTTCGGTGTTGCAGTCTGCGCTCGGCAGTATGACAGACTTCTGGCTGTCTTCCCCCCCACCTGTCCCCAGCCTTCGTCTTTCACCCCATGTACGAAGGCAGGCTTCAGAAGTGTCAGGCGGATGACTTATTTCAAGAAGTTACTGCGTCATGGTTTCAGTAAATTAACAACTTCTGCAAAAAGCATCAAATAATTTTTTTGATGACTCTGCCACCCACCTAGATCATTAAAAAAGCAACTGTCTTTAAGACATTCAAGACATTCTACTAAGAATAAAATACAAGATGTTCCATTTTTAAAACTCAGATGGTCTAGGAGATGGTGTTGAAATATTATAATACTGCATAATCCCGCAGTGTCATTATGAGCTTCTCTCTCAATTGCCATGGTTAAAAACATTAAGGACCCTGTTAATGATATATTTGAAAATGAGAAGTTAACCTACTTTCATGTCCTTTACAGATGTCTAGGAATAGGATGAATCATTGGGTCTTGTATTTGGTCTTGTATTCTTCTTTGTTAAGAATAAATGTTGTTAATGTAAGATTCCAGTCCGTCTCTGCAGGTGCAGATATTACTCTTTCATAGAATAGCTAGCTGCAGAATATGTTTTGTTGTGTGATTGGTCTGCTTTATATAAACAGGCTACAGTAAGTGCGCCTAGAGTTTATTAAGCTGGTACATGTGTAGAGGTCACCTTGCCCATGTTGCCAGAGCACTGGCTGGATCTGATATGAATGGATTATTTGGATGTGCTCATGCTCGTACACTTAAATGACTGCCTGCATTGAAGTCCTTTCCATATTTACTCAGTGTTTGGTATGGTTGAAATCACCTATTCATGCCTTACCCTGAGAGGTAAAGATAAGCCTTCAAAGCCTCTACTCATAAGCCACCTGGGAGGCCTTTTGCAAGCTTCTTTAGGAGCCCATTACCACATGTACTGATTTGGAGGAAGGAAGCCAGCAAGTACTTTGATCAAGCTTCGTGTGGACCGTCCAGCGTCCGTCACTGTGGGTATGTGGAGACTCTTTACCAAGTTGATTACGGGGAAGGTTAGAGTGGTATCTGGCATTGTGCTTCAGTTTATGTATACCTCTTACGGATGAAGGTGAATGTCTATCAGGGAATAAAGACACCCCCCCCCCCCCAATCACATCAAACAATTGACTAGGAATGGTCTGATTCCACTACTAGCTGGCAGAAAGAGGGGACAATGCTCTGTAGATAGCTGAGGGCAAGTACTTCTTTTCTTGAAGATTGCCAACCTGAGGTGCATGGCTGCTACATTGAGTTAGGGACTTGGCAGCGTACACTTCAGTACTTATTTGTTTTTTCCTCACCCATTCCATAGTCCCATAAGGAAAACTCTCCTGCTCTCCTCATCCTCATGGGACACAGGCACTTAATATGTTCCTCCCCTCACCAGGGATTCATGCTTCTGTACCCAGCTATTTATCCCTCAGCACTTAGAGGATCCTGTCAACTCATTGTCACCGCTGTGTCTTTTGATGTCACTCAGGAGGGGCTGTAGGGTTTTTCTTTTTCTTTTCTTTCCTGTACAACGAAAACAACTAGAAATTGTCCTCTGAAGGACTGGGCTTCCCTTCAACATGTTTGTTTTGTGACCTTTTGTATCTGAAGAACAAATCCAATTTTTCCTTTGTTTAATGGGGGGGGGGGAAAGGGGGTAAGAGTTTGTCTTGGCCGCAGTCAATGACTGTAAAGTAACGGCCACTGGCGAAGTTCAAAGCAGAAGGCGGTTGAGTCGAGATGTTTTTTTTCCCCCATCGTAGAGGAAATCAAGAATGAATTCTTGTGCCTTAGATGAATCGTTATCAGTTAAAAGGTACTTGTGTTTATGTCCTGTCAAACCAAAAATGCACTGGCCAGGTCTGATCAAAGCTACAGAAAGTAGCATCAAATCCGTGATGAAACTCTTGATCTCATCGGTTGCTGCTATGTCACCTCAGGCTATGACTGTGGGGAAGTAAAAACAAACAAAAAAAAAAAAGCTAATATCCGCCAGTTGACAAAAATTGTTGATAATTCAAATGAGAACTGAATTAAGATAATATATGAAGAATGTACCTGTTCAAGAACTGGTTTGCATATCTAGCGCCAGGTTGCCTCTTGCTTGCTTTCTGTCTGGCCCTTTTGCCTTAAGAGAATGAGAACAGATACCGTTCTTGGTCGGTCCAGCTGATAGCATATAGGTATGTGAGGCATGAGCAGACAGCCGGGCTCTGGAATTCACTGGCGCTCCAACTCGAGGGGGTTTGATGCCGCAGCCACGCCCCAAGAGGGCCGTGCCCCGATTGTCACTTCCGCTACACATGGCAGCCTTTCCGTGGGAGATGCATGTAGACACTCCTCATACAAGCCATGCAAGATTTTTGAAATGGATTTAATTGTCGAGGTTAAAAGAGCTCTCATGTCATTCGTCATCTTGGTGCCTCTTGGTTCTGAAAAATTCATTGTAGTGTGTGGAGAATGCCTTGTGGTTTTAAGAAGCGTCAGTGTTGGATGTTCATGTTGCCGTTGTGTTTCTGGCTTCCTCACCGTGATTTCAGCTCGCATAAATACCTGTTAGCACAAGTCAAAGTAAGCTTCACAGCAGCAACCCATTGAATTCAGATTCAGGACCTCAGGTCATCTATAAACACTGTATCAATCATAAAAATCCCTGCATGTAATGGTATGATTATAACTACAATTGCTATAATAGGTGTTTATCAAATAGTGCTAGAGAATAGTTCCAAATTTCCAATGTTTTCAATTTGCATGTTATAAGGCACATTTTTTCTCCAAGAGAAAATATTTAATTTTCCCTCATCATGTCCCACTCAAATGCTCTGATCCACATATGTGCCCTGTATGGTTTTCTGGACTGGAGAATGGCTTTGATTGACATGGGTTTTTTGTAGTAAAAAAAAAAAAAACTATTTTTCTAGATTATGTAACGTGATACAAGGGTACTTATCGAGTTGGCCCAACATTTATGGAGGGATTATTTGTTCTTTTTAATAAATGTGTCCATCAATAAATAAATATATCATGAAATGTAGCAGTAAATAAATGATGATATGAAACGTGGCAATAAATAAATCTAAGAAAATAATTTGACCTGTTTTCATTTAATTATTATTTAATTATTTGCCATTTTATTTATTCAGTCATTTATTTCAGTGATGCCCCACATGACATGAAATAAGGGTTAAAATGATAGCTGTCACTTTGACCCATCAAGAGAGGTCTCTGTGATGGGTCTCTTGGAAGCACTCAACCAGCCTCTAGTGGCTGAAGTTTTTTGCAATCGAGCAATGAGCCACAGATTAAACCACAGGTGCACATGAGTGCGAGCAGTGTCACGGGATGGCTGGCCAGGGGTGCATTTCCCAAGAGCTCCCGTTAACAACTTGCATAGTTGTTCCCATTCAGTTAGCATCTATGCTTTTGGGTAACGTATCTCAGGGTGAGTTATGCTGCAATCAAATACGCTCTCATTTTGTAGCCTGTTCCGTTGCAGAAGTTCCTCTTCATTTCATCAGCGTTGTACTCAGAGCTGCTACCATTGTAGCTTCTTCCAACAGCCTTTCAGTGTGCTCTCAGAAGCGTGTTATCAGCAGCATCCATCTTCTGCAATAACAAGCATGTTTTGTCCCAGTTCTAGTAATTTGTTCTGAGATGTTCCAAGACCTTCCATGGGTAGCTGACACCACAGATGTAGGCATGGACCCAATATATATCGTGGTTTTTGTGTACTTGTATATATGGTAAGACATAGTAAGACATTAATAACGTTAAAATGGTAATAACAAAATACAATGTACACTTATACCGTACTGTACACACGCTCACTCGAAATGAAAAGGATTCCAACTTTTTAGCCCAATTTTCAACAAAAAATATGTTTCAAGGGATGGTTGAGCAATGAAAATTATGTTTTGTATACCACTCAATGAACAAATCATGAATGGAAACAGTGTATTTTGGGCCGCAGTAAACCGCAGATACCTGACACCACAGACGGTGGTTTACTATTGTATATCTAGTATGGTCGTGTTGAATTAGACAGGAGCAATCCAGTGAAAATGATCCACCAATCAGAAACCTGTATTCACTAGAGCTCTCCCTCAAAACCTGAATGGGTCAAAGTGCCATTTTGCATTTCCACCGATTTTCTTCTGAATAATCTCGCCATCAACATCAACAGAGCAACAACAGGCTAAATTATAGGATTCCTTCAGCATGGCAGCCATGCTACACTATGGAGATCAGATGGCATCAGTTAGCATGGCTCTCCAGCTCAGCCTGTGGATCTCAAAGTCAAAACAGCATTCGTGTGTGGACAAGCCCAGGCCTCCAGATAAAGATCTTGCCCATTCTAAAACAAAGAGGAAGACTGTGTCTCCTGTACTGACTGAGGGCGGACGGCTGTTTTGGACAAACACATCTTTGCCACAGACAGCCAGCGACTCATGGCCTGTGCAACCGGCACTAACATGAGAAACGCTCAGTAATTTCAAATTCAAGGGGGAAAAAAGAATACTAAGAGACCGTGCAAGGATCCTGGACGTCGGCAGACCAGCCCCAGCTCCCCATGCCTGGGTCCGATAAGGGCTCACGGGGCTCCATGGTAGACCACCTCCATCAGCCTTTCTCCATCGGTGGTCGCTAAAGAGAAGATGGCTGCATCCTTTGAAGGGTGCAGTCTATGTTGCAGTCTATGTTGCAGTCTGTGTCGCCTCTGTAGCAGAGCACGTGAGCGGAGTGCAGCGAGAATTTCCACTCCTCGCTCACGAGGCTGTTGGTTCCGCCCGCTCCTCCGCTCTAATCCGCTCCAGTCACATCGCTCCACGCTCGCTCCAATTTAAAAGAGGGACAAATAATCAGCACGCCTAAAAAAGGTCACCTTAAACCAAAGCCTGATGTAAAGAAATATGTGCAACGGCAACATTGCCATTCAGAACAGAAAATATTTATTTTTAAGCACCATATAGGCAACAACAGACAGGTTTGGCAATGACATTCCACACAAAAATAGGCTTAAGCATAAAGGAATCAGTGGGCTTAATAGCCTAAAGAATATATAGACTATGCATCCTCTTTTTAATTAATTTTTTCCTGTTGATGCTACTGCTGTGTATCTATAAAATAAAATTTCACTGACAGCGTTACATGAAATAAAAAAATCATATTAGACCTACTTTGGATGACAAAACTAATTTATTTGATTACCAATATTTACTTTATAGGCTTTTATATTTATACTATATCTTTACTCACTGAAACAGTTTCACCACATTGTCGTTCTTGCTCTACATTATTGTCATCTATACGTTCGATAAGAATAGTACACTTGTATGAGTTATCAGTTTCCTTTGTGAAATACTTTGCGAATTCCATCTCGGCCAATCTGTGTAACAATCTTCATAATTGTACAGATGAATTCTGGGTAGATTTGGACACACCTCAGAATCGTAGTGTGAGCGGTATCGGAGCGAAAATGGAGCGAGACAGAGCGACCGCTCCAGCCTTAATTAAAAAAACCCTCCACACTCTGTCCAAATTCCGCCAACTCCACTCCACTCCGCTCAAATGCTCTGCTCCGTAGGCAGTGTCCATTGAAGGTTCACGCAATGAGTCTTGGAATTTCGACAAAAGAATAATGCATTTCTAGGCTGCATTGGAAGGAACCTTTGAAATGGGATGGCCTTTTCGCACCGCTGTGACGCATTCGGTTGTTGAATGCAGCCTTAGCACCTGAAATCGGACACAGCCGATGAATGCTGTTCTATTGAAACGCCTTCTAAGCAGTATCCCCAGTACTTAATGAAAGCAAGTGGTGACATTCAAAGGCAGAAACCTGTCGCTGAAAAGATACACAGGTGCGAGTCCTGCCCTGCCAATCGATCGGCTTGAAGCACACAAGAGGTGGGCTAAATGGCGACAGCCCTCTGCACACTCTCAACACACCTTTCTGGGACTATTTCACAGCCTTTCGTTGCTTACACGCGGCGATTGCAGACAGAGAGAGAGAGAGAGAGGGAGAGAGAGAGACGGCAGGTGCCTTTTGACCTGTGCTGTTGCCGTAGTTCTGCTGGCAAGCGTGCATGCTGAGATCATTTACGAGCTTGAGATTTCTTTTCGGCTGACTTGACGCTTCCGTCAAGTCCTTCGTGCTCAGAGGAAGAGGCTCGTCTTGCAGTGTGTCGTGACAAGGAAGGGAAAAGCAGCATTAATCATGTTTTCACATTTTTACTGTCGTGGCTTTCACGAGCTGCCCGCGGCCCGGAATGCTCCAAGCCGGCCCGCGCTATCCGAGTTTCGGGAACCAGTAAAACATGTTTAATCTCAGTTATGTACACAGGAAGTGCTCTTTGTTCTGACAGAAAGGATTGTAGGAAGCAAGCTGAACGCAAAGGCCTGGGGCATGTAGGGTCCCGGGTGAGAGAAGAGGGCCTGGGAGGAGGCTGAGGGGCCAGCCTGGGTGGGTGGGGCACTGGGGGTGGGTGCGAGGGAGGGAGCGCTGTGCTTTTCATGCTGTCCAGCAAGCAGCTGTTAGGGGCAGGGAATATTGCTGGCATCAAAAATAAAAATGACACTAAATCAAAGAAAAGTATGAAAGAGCTGAAAAACTTGGGCTAGGTTATTTACTGTGCCCACAAACCCCCACCAGCAGTATGCCCCACATGACTCCTGGAAATATTGGTTAAAATAAACACCCGATGTGTGTTTTCTTCTGTTTTCCTTTCTCTGTTTGCTTTTATTTCCCTCCTTTTCTCTGACTTGGTGAACAGAGCCAGGCTGCAACATGGCCGTCACCGTCCCTGGTTGTCAGTCACAGCGGACAGCAGGCAGAAACGTCGGCAGACGTGGGTCAGCCAGGTTAGGGCCCCCATAAGGGCCGATGGCCACTGGGTCTCTGCTCGGCTTCTGGGGGCCCTGAGAGTGATAGAAAGGCCAGTGTGGCCCCGGGGTCTCCAAGGGCTTTTCGGACTGCGGTGACATGTTTGGTGTATTAGGCCACTTTCGTGTGTCAGGCCCCTTTTGTGGAGTGTGGTGGCAGGTTTCAAGTTTTATTGTTACCTGCTCAGAGGAACAGAGTCCGATACTTGTGTCGCATTTGCAGTATAGGGGACAGGTGCTTCGGGGGATAGTCGAACAAACAGTAGTGCAGTAAAAGACAGGACGGCAATATAGGAAGTGGAACCATTAATATGCAACAAATAGGTGGTGCATTGGGGAAGGATGTGCAAATTCCAACAGAGGTAAACAGTACTAATATTCATTCTAAGTGCGGAAGTGGACTCTTAACAGTGTACAATGCGTGGGGCGGCACAGTAGCGCATTGGTTAGCACTGTCGCCTCACACCTCTGGGACCAGGATTTGAATCTCCGCCAGGAGTTCGCATGTTCTCCCCGTGTCGTCGTGGGGTTTCCTCTGGATTCTCTGCTTTTCCCCCTGCAGTCCAAAAACATAGGGTTGATTGGAGTTGGCAAATTGCCTGTAGGTTTGCATGGCCAGGGAGAGTACCCTGTGATGGGTTGGTCCCCTGTCCTGGGTTGTTCCCTTCCTCGCACCTGCAGCCTCCGGGATAGACTTCTGACCCCCTGTGACGCTGAATAGGACAAGCAGTTACAGAGTATGGATGGATGGATGGATGGATGGTGAGCTATCCAATCCAGCAGGGACAGATGCTGGTCACTGACGGTTTGGCAACCTCGCCCTGGAAATGTAGATCCGACCCACCCTGATCCTCATCCTCCTCCTCCTCCAACCCCTTCCCCCGCCCCCTCCAGCTGTGCCTGGTCTGTCAGCTCTGGGGCCAGATGAGTCGTCAGCAGCACGGGCAGCCGTCCAAGCAGCTGCAGTAACTCC
>JABFEB020000035.1:6606841-6623363 GCA_019775895.2 Stomatorhinus ivindoensis
CCCCCCCCCCCCCCCCCCCCCCCCCCCCCCCCCCCCCCCCCCCCCCCCCCCCCCCCCCCCCCCCCCCCCCAGCATAGAGCCAGGGTGTTTGGTTACACAAGGATATGGAGTTCAGTAATTAAGAGCAGCGGGGAACCGAGCCGAGAGCCCACCGTGCGGCCAAGAGAGCAGAGAGGGTTTCTTTCTCAGTGAGGGCTTTCCGGCACGGCCTTCCCGTGGTCGAGAGGGGGAACGTGGGAGGGGGGGGGGAGTGAGTTAGTTAGTGAGTGAGGGGGAGAGAGAGAGAGAGAGAGAGAGAGAGAGGGGGAGTGTGGCCACGCATTGTCGTGCCATGAAGTGATTTAGGGTAGGAAATGAGCCGCCGGCCTGCATGGCGGCTGCCAGTGGAGCGACATCAGATCTGAATAACACTGGCTGTGCTTATCTGCAGTGTCGAAAGTAAAACCGGGGGATATTAATAGCTATGTATGAATAGCGGGGAGGGTGGCCTTGATTCACTTCGAAACAGGGCCAGGCTCTGAGAGCACCCCCACCCCCAGGTTCAGCATGACCGTTATAGATCCCCATGGCAACGGGAACTGACCTCCCGCATCGCCCCACCTCCACCCGCTGTCAGCCACCCGATGAGACGAACGAAGGCATGATGCTGCACTAAAGTCTCAGGCGGTCAAAGAGAATGTGTAATGCTATTTATCTGGGTAGTAAGTGTACATTTGCTTATAAAATGATCACATTAGCATTAGAACGTATTGAAGTTTAGAGGAACACAATAAAAGATGAATTTGGCTTCAGTTCCCAAACCTCTCCTCAGGGGCACCTCAGCCATTCCACGTATTAGTTAAATTTCAGCACCAGCTCACTTAATGAAATTTGTCTAAAAAGTCAATCAGATATTGATTATCTATGAGGTATGCTATTGGTTAAGCCAAAAAATGCATGGGTGTATTGGACGGTTGCTGCAAACACTGGGGTGACATTAGAAGATGGTTTGAAATGGTTAAGCTGACACACTTTGACAGACAAGATACCACCAACATGAAGATTATTTAAACGTCATTTTCTTCGGCTGCCCAGGACTTTTGCACAGTAATGCATATGTTGATTATGTGAAGCCTGAATCCCTGGGGCATCCCTGTTAGCGTCAGGCAGTGCTGGGACGATATGGATCAAAAACAATATAAATATCAGCAATTTTGTGGCATATTAGCAATACTTGACATTTTCTATGTAGTGTGCAAAATATTCACTCTTAAATCAAAACTACATGTGAGATGTAACAATTATTCCTAATCCCCTCCGTCAAATTCCCTTGGAGTGCCGCTAACTGAACGGTTTGATTTTAGCTATGAATTCTGTGTGACTTCATAGCTGAATGAAAGCTCTTTCATTGTTTACAACCAGGTAGGAATACTATTGCCTTCTAATCAAAATCTTTAACAGAGCCCTAATTTTAACATACGATAATAGTGTATCGCAGTTTTTGAAAATGTAAACCGATATAATGTAAATACCGCTCAGCCCTAGCGCTGGGCTCCACTGACAGCTCACAGCTACCCCTGCAGGGCGGCCGAGTCCAGTCCATCGCCATGGAGCGAGTGCATCATCACGCAGTGTGTACTTTTCATTAGCAGCTCCGTGTCCCTCAAGCATCTCATTTAGGGAGTTATTTCCAGCTGCTCTGATCACCTGTCAGAGACTGGCTTTGGCTCCAGAGAAGTAAAGCAAATGAAGGTAAAAATAACAGTACAATAAAACCAGTAGGGGGGGCGGTGCTTATGGGAGGCCAGCAGAGTAACATGGGTGTCTCGCCATGCCACAGCCAGTGGGGTGGCGGGGGGTGTGATTGTGTTGAGCCCTGGCCCCATACCACATGCTAGACTTCTCACTTCAGAGCCCCCCCCCCCCCACTCTGCTTTATTGGTGTGGCCACCCTGATAAAATGGCCAGAATATGCTCCGTCCATGAGTCACTGAAAGCTTTTTGAGATGCAACCAGATCTGCCCCCATCCATTCCAAGAAGTGTAGCAATTAAGAAATGTGTCCTTTCATTCCATTCCAGGACATGTAGAGATTATGAAACAGGGCCTTTTTCAGGAACCAGGAACTTCTGTTGCATTCCCACCACAGGAACTCTGCCCGATTGCAGTTCCAGAACCATTTTTTAGTCCCCATTCCAGTACTCTTCATTTGACCAAAAACTACTGTGGCTGGGCTTGTAGCGATTAACTGGCTGACTGGTTCACCGCAAGCACTGGCGCTGACTGCAGAGGTCTGGGGAAAAGAGAGATAGAAGCAGTGGAGCGAAATAATGAGCAGATGGAATTATTTTTGTAACTCAGATACATTTATGAATACTTTGTGGCTTGCGTCTCCTTATTTCTGCATTGGAAAATTCATTTGATAACTGATATCCTTTTGTCTAACATCGCCGGTGCCAGTACTTATTAGTGGGATAACATTACATTGTTTTTTATTCTTTGGAAAATGAAAGATCGATCTGCTGTTCAGATTTAATAATGAATTATTAACACACCGTGGGTCATATACAAATAAATGTCACAGATCACAGGAAGGTAACAGTTCCTGGTGCACAGGGATATGCGACAATGAAAGTGGCCATCGGTAAAGTGCCCTTCTTACCCTTACAGGACATGCAGAGATTAAGACAGCGGGCCTTTCTCTGGGGCCTGTCTCCATGTGCTTAGTCCCTCCATCGCGCTGCTTTTGTCTGCTCACTCATCAGTGAGCTTTGCCATTGTTTTGCTCCTTTAGCAATTAGCGATTATAGCCGCTCTGCCACACTGTCCCAGAGGGCAAACCAGTCATCAAGGCCATGGAAATGAGGCCGAGGCCCCCCCCCCATTTCCCTGTCCTTCAGATGGTGCGTGGGAATGGACCTGGGGGGTGCTGGGGGCCAGGAAGCAGCCCGTAGCCCTGCCATAGACTCCGGGTGGGATGTTCCTTTGCACTGCCGGCTGCCCGCGACGGTACAGTGTGTCACCTCAGGATACACAAGACATGCCCCCCCCCCCCCAAACAGAGGTCCCCATGCCTCACCGCGTGGCAGGAATGTAAACATGGCCAGCAGCAGCCACCTGGATGTTCAGAAAGCCCCAGGGAGGGGGTGAGGTGAGGGGGTCTTTGTCTGGCATTCAGAGGCCGCAGTATTCTTGTGTGTAAACTTTAGACCCCCACTATGAGTCTGCGTACATGTATACATATATCAAGATTTAAGTGTAAAAGCCGATAGTGTTATGTGGGCCATCCTGTTATGAGTTCATAATGTACACAAAATATGGTAAAATCTGAACAACTTTTAAGCCAAGTTTTACATTCTTGTTTACGTGTTTGCTAACATTAAGCATTAAAGACTTGTCTCAGGGCTCTGAACACGTCTGTGTCTCCCCCTGACCAAACTTGGTCCCTGCACTCCTGCATGTCTTTTCACGCTCTCCAGTCTGCCTGTCGCTCGTTACACGCCTGTGCAGACGCCTGTGCGAATGCCTGCCTCTTCCTTTGCCCTTTCACACATTTCTCTTACTCGCTTTTTTCATTTCCTCTGGTTTCGAAACGCCCACGTTCCTTTTTGTGTTCCGTCGGGCGTCTGTGTCTCATGAGTTTGAGAGAAATCGAGTCGCGTGCCCCTCCGCCCCCGACTGAACGGGACATCAGTCCCTCGGCGGTGACCCCTGCTGAGTTTGGGTCAGACTGAGTGGAAACACTCGGGATGTGTATTTGGGGCACTTTACTGGAGGCCTGAGTTTATCTTTATATAACTCTAAGCTTCCACTCCAGACATGAGACAGCACAGCACACTTCCTGATTTATCGGAACACGCCACAGCCCAACGCGGTCTTAGGGGCTGTGAGGGGAGAGACTGTAGCCTTCAAAGTGTCGTCTGCAGAGTCCTGTGAAGGAAAACCTGGCTTTGCTTTTGAAGCTTGAGACTCTATTGGCTGAAAGGTGAAATCATGGTGAGATAGCGGATTTGTGGTGTAAATTAACAGTGGTGCAGGGTGGCCGTGGGGGTTTCGAGCAGGTGAGAGAGAGAGAGAGAGAGAGAGAGGGAGAGGGAGAGTAACCTCCATTCTTGCAGGGGGCAGTGTATCTGTGCCCCTGCGGGACAGTACCTTAAATCACCCCAAGTAAATGAGCAGCATGAGTTTAAGCGATAGAGGGGCCTCAGAGTGGTGTGCCGATGCTGGAGAAGTCAGGGGGGGGCCGGGGTGTCGATCTGAAAGCACAGCCCCCTCTCTAAGGCATGTCGTGGCAGGCCGAGTACCTGGGGGGGGAGGCAGTCTGCAGTGAAACAACAGCTCGCTTCAGTGCAGTGTAGTCGGGCTTCAAAGGCTGTCCTTTGGGGGGGTCGGCGAGGCTTTGCAGGATTAGGGGGCAGCATGTTTGAGTCTGGAGCAGCGTCCGTACCGGCGCACCACCCCACAGGGAACAGTGGGCACGCCTGCGCACGGCAGACAGTGGGAGGCACTTTCTCTGCTCATTATTAAACCAGCTGCTCCTAATTAAAGTCTGAAGGTGGGTTCTGGGGAGGGAGTCACTGACATCAGGGCCTGGATCAGCGTGTCTGTCCTAGGACACCCAAACAGCTGTTTTCACTCTTTTTTTTTTCTTTGGTCTTTTTTGAGATTGAACAACAAGGGCTTGTGTAAAGTAACATTCACATACCCTCACATTATAGACTTAAGATCTAGGCCAAACCAGGGGCGTTAGGGTTCAGTCTGCACTGATCGTCACGAAAAAATAGCATAAGGAAACGGCAGACACTCAGGAAGTCACCTTTAACGGAGCAGGAAATAACGAGGTATCTGTCTTATACATGTGGTGATGTAAGAGGACATGTCCAGGTGGGAAACAAACGGAGGCCCACCGTTTGCGGCGTGCACTTGCATGCACGGTGCTAAAGCCACACAGATACATGCATTGCGTGGGAGTGCGTAAAATGCTCTTTTTCTGCTGTAAATCACGTTAAACCTGTTGGGACAGAGCAGTAAAGAAGTTTGGCAGACTTTACTACAACTCCCAAACCGAAATGACAAGGCGACACAAATGTAAGCCATGGAGATCGGTGTGGGGGTGACTATTTGTCATTTAAATGTATACACCCGATACATTGTTTTCACCCCATATGAGATTATGTAAGGGCACCAGGCATGGAGGGGGGGGGAACTAGTGTAATTCGGCAAATCACCAGGCGCTGCATTCCCTTAGCGGTGAACGAGAAGCCTGGGGTGGGCGGGGGGTGGGGGTTGGTGCACAGGGGGATCCAGGGACTTAGAATACTGGGAAGCAGTCCAGTCTGCTGGCTAATAGGGCTCAGGTGTTCTCACGGTCAGAGTCTCCCTCCGCACGCGATGCCCATTAGCCGCCCAGGTTTCCCCGCTTGCCAGGGTGAGTCAGGGCTGCCGCTAGTGAGGTCACCATGAGCTTCCAGCAAGGGGGCGCAGCAGAGCACGCGCTAGAATGGGCAAGCATTTCAGTTTTGTTTATGGTGGTTATCATTTAGTAGCGATTAAAGTGCAATATGAGGATTTAGAAAACATCCAAAGCCTAAACGAACAGATGTTCGCATTGTGTACAGAGCTTCTTTCCAGCTCTGTAATCAGAAGACCTGGAATAAGGAGCAATAACCAAGATCTCACTGGCTTGTTGGTCGAACTCCGGAGTCTCCCTGGATCCACCCTTATTGCACCAAATATATGGAGCACGAGTGAACTTCTGACTGTATAGGTGTAAGGATGACCAGCGAGAAACAACCTTACATCTATGTTTACGGCTTAGAATGTTGCTTGATCTACAACTGTTATCAATTTGATTGTTGTAAAACAGAATTCTTTTTTTTTCAGAATTATAGGGATGTAAAACTGAAGATGCTTATTTACTGTTCACATGGTGTTCATCATGATTATGATAACTATGTGGAAATTTCCTAATTTCTAGTACATCTGACAATCTCTGTGTTACGTTAGCATGAAACGCTAGCTGAATTAGCATTAGCGTTTGTAAATTTGTGTTTTGAGTCCATTCCATTCAGCTGCTCTATAGTACTATTTTTTAAGTTGGAGAACGGAAATTCCCTGCTACCAGGAATGCAACAGTACACTGCGATGTGCAATACTACTAATATGCGATTTTTAACTTCAGATAATCTATGGATGTTTTCTCAGATCACCAGTTTCTCCCTGCATTTCAACCATTTGATGGTGGCGATGCTACCAGCTCAGTTTGGTCATGCTTTTGCTAGTAGGCAGGGCCTTGTCAGTGTGTTTAGGGTTAGGTCCAGGTCACAGTATGGCACAGTATGGTTCTAGGTGGCAGTGGAAAAGTGCCATATTATTGAGCACTATCAGCCAGCCTGACTCCCTGCTGCCTTGGGTTATGTGTGAGCTGTTCTAATTTATCAGCAGAAGATGGGGCTTGAGATTTGACACCAGAGAACTTTACCTTTGCATTTGTAGTTTGGGAATTTAGCACAAAGTCTCACGGTGATTAAACCTGGAGAAAATGTCACAGGATATGGATGCTTATAGTCTTCCATGTTCTCAGAACAGGGGAAATTACAAAACCACGGCAAGATAACAGTGTTAAAATCACGTGGGATCCACAAAGGGAATCTGTGTAACAGCCCTTGGTTGGGCGGGGGTCTTTCCAGCCCCCCTCCCCCCCCCCCCCGAGAAGAACTCCAAAGTTGAGCTGTGACAATTCCCCTCAAACAGAGCACTCCTTTCTGTTTGACCACAGCACACATTTCACTGCTGAGATACAAAAGGCTCACAGAGCTGATCTGCCGGGAAATGACTGCTTGCAATGGCTTAATTTCTTGTAGTGCAGAGTTTCAGAAATGGGCCGCAGCCCGTACTGAAGGCGAGAACCAGTTCAATACTGACCACTTACTCAACGTAAAACTGCCAAAGGGGAACAGTTTCCTTTCTGTAAAAAAAAAAAAAAATGCAATAGATTCAATATGAAACCACTTCTGTTGTCTGCTTCCAGTCTGCTGGCTTTAGCGCTCAGATGCTCTCAGCCTGTTTCATACATGAAGTTTTGCCTCCGGCAGTAAGACCTTAACAAAACAAATCATGGGGAGACTTTAGATTAAAGGACCTGAATAAACCCTTCGTAAGGCATTCACACAGCAACAGGGTTGTGTTCCTTGACAGTATGTAAACACCCATCCATCCATCCTCTATGCTTACTTGTCCTGTGCAGGGTCGCAGAGTCAATCCAGAAGCTATCGGCAAGGCGGGGAATAATCCATCGTGTGACACGTATACACACAGTATGGCAACTCCATCGTGTATTTTAGGACATGGAGGGGATCTCTATTCCCCATCCCCTGAGCTGCCTGCATTGCAGTGCATTGTGGGATGCCTAAGATCTGGTCGATTAACCCTGACTGAATATAGGCAGATTGTCTTTTTTGTCTGTATTGTGATCAACAGTTACCCTTCCACACTGCAAAATGAAACACAGAAGTATAATTTCCAGATGCACCCCCTGCGTTAGATATATAATTATGGGCATTAACGTGCCACCACTGCACATACATTGATGGAAGGTAACCTTTATAATTTCACTGCATCTTTTCTTTGCACTGAAGAATTTTGTGAGACATTTTCCCCGCAGGGCAGTCGTAGGAATGACGTAGGACACCTGACGTGTCTGTCCACCAGGTCAACAGGGTTATTGATCCGAGACACCGATGGGCATGTCAGGCTTTGTTAAACAGCCTCATAATAATCCAGTGTTTAGGTGTGTGTGTCCCCCATCCCATGATGCCCCCCCTCTGAATGATGGTGGTGCCCTAGTAGGCAATTCTTGTGTCATGGAAACATAATATTAGTGTAAAAAACTTCAGCTTAAAAGAAAAATGTGTAATTACACAGAGCCCAAAAGCTGAGCGATTTCTATAAATACTCTGGTTAATGACGGGCCTCATATTGCATTATTTGTAAGGACTCCAAGCTAAAAAGGAAGACTGTTAATTTACGTTGCCAAGTTCTGCAGAAACGTTGACCGTGCTCTGACCGTTCTCCGTTTCTTGTTGCGGTTATTGACCGGATCGATTTAATGTAGTTATGACTTGTGACGTGCAAGCATGTGACGATCCGGTCTGTTTCCACGATGGCTTTGTCTCCGACGTGCGTGTGCCCTTGGTGTGAAGACGGGGTTGGTGTCGGCGTCGTGGGTTAACTTAGAAAACCGAGGTGTGGAGAACCGCAGATGCAGGCACGCAAAGTGAGCAGCGGAGGAGGGCATGAAACCAGCCACGTCTGTATCTGCCATCTGCTTCCTGGACCACTGTCTCCACGGACTCCGCTAACATCTACATGGGCTCCCCTTTGACAGCTATGTTATGCCTATAGTGACACAGTCACTAAAATGGTAATCCTAAGAATCAGAAAAACGTACTATGTACAGTCCCCTAAATATTATATGAAAAAACAATGAAACACAGCTAGAGCTAATATGTCTGTCAAAACGGCCTTTTCATCCCATCTTTTCATTCGACTTTAGAGCATATGACAGTTTAAACATGGTGTTTTCGTTTAGCGGCCTGCCTTCGGGTTCACATTCTCCCCAGAATTATCTCAAAACATCTGTGTCCTGTGGGAACATATTTGGGGTTTCCAGCTGGAAGTATGTTTTTTTGTTTTGTTTTTTTTTTTTATAGTTGATAAGCAGCTGACTCCATAAATAGCTCCTGTGAGTCTGTGAGAGAGAGAGAGGAAGTGAGCGATTGCCCCGCCTATGGCGGTATAGGCATTGCACCCTCACTTGGCCTTTCTGCCGGGGGCAGGCCTCACGTGAGGGGTCCTAGTAGCTCTGAATGAGAACCCTTAGTCACTGGGCACCAGGAGCCATGAAAATAAAAGGCTGTCATTTATACTCCAGGAAGGTCTCTTTCTGACGTGCCCTTGAACAAAATTGCAAGAGCGACTCATGCTAGCTTAGTAGCCACCGTATAAAGGTCTAAGTCACCTGAGATAAGTGCCGGTGACTCCCTGTGATGGTGATAGTCACAAGGCATCTTCGTTCATAACTGCACCTCCTGACCATCTGCATTAGTTTTTGCTTCACCATGGAGGCAGTCCTTGAGAAAGAATGGGCCATTGTATCCCTTAATCCCCCCCCCCGCCCCCCACCCGCCCCCAAGCCTGCTGCATCTGCATGTGCCCTTATTCACAGGACGTCTGGGCGTGGCATGTGCTGACATGGGGACCCAGGGCTCTACGCTGACTTTTTTTTTTTTTCCAAGGTGCCCCTAAGTTGGGGGAAAAAAAAAACTAGGAGCACAGAAATAAATCTGAGAACACAGTCAGTTCTGTTTTTAAGCACTCAATGCATCATTATAATACAATTTCACATACAAGCTAGTGGAATGGAAAGGTTACGAATGACAGGCTAAGATGTCAAGAAACTAGGTTTTTATTTTTGTATCTGGGATTTCTTTTGATGTTTTATCAAATTCCACATTTAAATTCATACTGTGAGTCCGAATGGCTTGGCTTAGCTTTTTACCTATAATGTATGTAACCAGTTTATCTGGGGTGTGTGAATTTTCTATTAAATTCTGATGCCGTGTCCTGATAGCAATTTAACAAATTCAAAATAAACAGATTTTGATTAATTGTACACATTAAACAAAGATAAGTTACATACATATATAGTAGCAAATTAAAAAGTGAAACGTATGTATGCGCTGCTGCCTTCTTGCAAGGTGCCTATGCAGTCCTTATGTTGGTGCTAATAAGCCGTTAGTGCTAATAACAGCAGCGAATCTAACGCCCTAATCCAAAAAGTCGTCATCTTCCTATCAGACTGTCCTGAAATCGTACAGCTGAAAAGTTTTCAAATACAGTATGTATTTTATAAATGTTGGATAAATAGGCACGATTTACTGGTGATTTCATATACGTCAAAGTATACTTTTTTAAACAACTGTATAAAGTAATGCTTTTTTAAAGTAAAAAAGTAACAACTGTATGAAGTAGTGTTTTTTCTATAAATCAACTCGGGTGAAACAAAAAAAATGTACATTTTCAGGATTGCCACCTTACGCATCAGGTGTTGCGCTCACGCCATTATAAACCTAAAATTAGTGGCATCAAAACTCTGGGGTACTTTGCAAACTCTACAGACAATTTACAACTTTTGCAAACATGTAAATACATGTGCGTGTGTGTGCAGAGGTCTCAAATTGAAAATCTCACTCCAGCCAGCTGACCAAAGCTGGCAATCCTGCATTTTATTTTAAACGAACTGCAAAATGCACTGTATTCGCTTGAAACGGCTCGTTAGTCTATTAGCATTGTTACTCTGGCATTTATAAAATGAATATGAGAACATTACCTATATCACTTTATCTTTTCGAAATGACTACCCATACCCAACTCTAATAGCAATTAAAGTATACTTAATATATTATAATATATATATAATATATAATAAATGTAATAATAATATAAATTTACATGCTTCTCCTCTCAAAACCTGGAAAAAAGTAATATAATGATATAATACCATCCCTATCCAAAAAGTGAAAAATACCATGATAATAATTTTAGGTTATTTCACCCACCCCTATATTGTGCTTTTGAATGAACTGAAGTGGTGAGTGCTGGTTCTGAAGCAGCCAATTGTAGCTTGAAACGCTACTTACATGTAAATATATGCAAACGAGGTGGTGTGCATGAGGTGTGACTCGCTCACTCACTGTGTGCTTTTTGCCGTTTCAGTTTTTCTGGGGCGATGTTACAAGTAACTCACACCAGTGTGCCTAAATCTTTTTTCACTATTTTCACGTTTGGCATTTTTACTCACATCTGCCAGTGAAGTGGGTGCACTATAGAGCCCAGGGACCATGCTTATCATCATCCCTTGATTTTTTTTTGCCGCCGATCACACTGTATCACGTGGTTGTGGCCGACAATGTCAGCCGCTTTCATCCGCTCCCTCACGGGTCTACAGCTCGTGCATGGGTCACACGTGACTATATGGCCGTGTGACACATGCAGCCCTCAAACAATAGCACCAGTAAAAGCGAAACAAAACCAGTTTGGCGTATTCTGATTAATGTCTGAGTGTCTCTCTTCTGTAGCTTGGCTGAGCGGTTTCAGGAGTGTCACGTAATGTAATCGATCTGCCACAGAGCCTTAGCGAGGGATTATGTTCTGTCACATGACTTAATTTCCCACCTGACTTCTGGACTGTGAAAAAGTAACCGCGTTTTTCATGCTGCAATTGCAGGATTGTCTGTCTCGTGCTGACTCAGAATTAAGCTCTGGTGTAAATTGCTCAACACAAGCGCGACCTCTAACTGCACCATTGTTCGCTTTGTGGACGGGCTCGATCCGAGATCACTACAGACACGTTTACTGTAGTCATGGTCACCGGTCTGTCCTTGGCAAGCATGGTGGTGCGGAGAACGTAACTGGGGTCATGAACATATATGGCTGCCATGTTCCTGTTCTGTTCTTCTGCACAGCACATTTACACTGAGGCCTTCCTTGGCCTCTAATCCCAGACTGTTCTAGTTCCTCTAGGGAAGGAGGGTGAATGAAAACAAAAAAGAAAGAGGCAGGCAGGGAGGGAGGTGTGGTAGGGAGGCTTGCCTTTGATTTCATGTAAGCCTCGCTTTGACTTCCTCTGAAGTCACATGGGCCAGTGTGAGGGGTAAACGGGGCAGTTTTGTGGCCTAGGAAGGGGGATGGGAGGGTGGAATAGTGGGTTTGTTGGTTCAATGAAAAATGAAGAAAATTTAAGAAGTTGGCTTGCAGCGTATGAACAGCGTCAAAAGAGAATGAACAATAGCAAGTTGCTTCTTTGCAATATGCTAACATGCCGCCTCTCATCTCCTCTGTCTCTCTTGCAGCCACCATAAAGAAGAACAGCCTGGGCTGGATGGCAGGATATGGCACCAACGGCACCAGCACGTCCACCATCGATGGGGTCTCCTTCTCCGAGGGTGAACTCCTCCTCCAGGTTGGTGACGACCAGGGACGGACTAACTTCTCTGGCGGCCCTTGGCTGACATTGGGACCCTCTAAGTGGGACATTGGGGATATTTTTGGATCTGAAAGAAAAACAAGAAAGAATTAACAATGACGGAACATCAAAAATGTTCTAATCAAAGTGCCAGAGGGTCAAGTGGTTTAATTATTCCCTCTTTTCCTTTCGTTTAAGTACCAAGACAGTATTAGACAAGGGAATATTAGTCTTGTATCTTTGTGCCGTTTTCTTTTTACTCTGTGCCAGTTTGCTTGGCAGTGAATAACCGGTAGACTCCAGTGGTAAAAGAAAGCTGGGTAGCATGGAGTCTTACAGTAGAATAGTCCATTACAGCTAGGACAGGGGCATCTGTGTTTATCCTGGAAACTGTCGCTAAAAATGTGAAGATACAGGTTGCTATTCTGTCATCATAGGGCCTCTAGTTTTCGTGGGCCCCAGGCAGCTGCCTGCCCTTGCCTAATGGTGGGTCCGCCCCTCCCCCCACCAGCCTACATGGGGGCCCACCCAAGGGGCTGTGGAGTACCCTTGGCCCTGACCTCCTCCTACCGATTTAGCTGGAGATGCAGGCAGGCAAGGAAGAGGCGGGCATGGAAGAGGCAGGCGTCAGCTTGCCCCGGTTCAAACCGAACACGCCCAGAGGCCAGGATCTGAAATGAAACACCCTGCTCTTTGAAACCGGCTCTGGCTGCGCGCCCGTCTCCGCCCAGTAACGTGGCCCCCCACCTCTCCTTTAAGCCGCCATATTGGTTTTGTCTAAATTGTATTTATTCGCGTTGCGGCGAGAATCCATCGCCCCGATAATGGTGAATGTGATTGGCAGCCGCCAGCGTCACATCACCTTGAGCGAACGTTACCCTGCAAGCATGTGCCATCCAGGCAGTGTGCCCTGCAACCTGACACCCTCCCTATCATAAAATGCATGTATCCGACCATTGACTGCAGGATCTTTGACCCCACAGGGCAGCAGGGGAGGCTATAGCCATAATGAACCCCTCCTGGGAAGGTTATAAAACGTGCACACACACACCATCTCCCTCTGCCTCGATGCCAGACTCATGGCTGTAAGATATAACTGTAGCACGCCAGAGGCGATTCTGCCAAGGAAGCTCATTATTTCAGGGCATGCGATCCCATGATCTTTGTGGTAAGTTTCCCAGAATGCAGTTTCTGCACCCAGAACCTTCAAACGTATTTATGTATTTAGGATTTTCTGTTACATTCAGATCAGTTTCCCCATGTTTGGCCCGGCCGTCAGAACAGCCAGGGGTTATCTGTGGGTTTCTGTTTGCTCGTTAGCAAACCTCGCCGGTGGAGACGCAGCCAGATGTCGCTCATAGCTGTCAGTCGGTGCATAAACAACCTGTGATTTTTGAAACCAGAAGCTCACATGATGCTGCGTAGTGCCACAGCTGTGCGCTGGAAAGTCTAGTACCTGTCATTCGAGGAACCCCCGAGGAAACAGACTGTGACTTTCTCCCCAAAAAACCCAAAATCTTGGTATATATCCTCAGCAATGACCAAGGCCTTGGTCCCTCCTAACTGTCACTCTCAGGGTTTTCTAATGTCCCTTAGTTCCACATGATACATCTGTCATTTGAACTCAAGCTCTGCTGCGTACTGAGACCAGGAGCTTAACTCATGGCTGACAGAAAAATATAGAAATACTCTGTGTGACCAGTGGTGGGTAAGCGAGAATGCCCTGGTAGCCGACGTTTGGAGACACGCGGGTTTGCTGTGCTCTGCCTCCTTCCCCACACGTCCCGCCCCACCCAGATTTAGTAGCATTCTTTGGCACTACTGACAGAAACGTCTTGTGTTCCCTTATTGCTGGAAAAATGCAGATTCCAATAAAACCCAATCTAAGAAATCCGCTTCCCCTGCCAGGAGTTTTAGCTGTGCGGAGGCCTGGCCTGTACTCAGGCGCAGAAATAAAAGCGCTTTTTGAAAAGTGCGCCCACTATTGGTCAAATTGGGCAGAAGAATGTGCACAAGAGAGCTTCCCAAGCCGCCTGACTTGGCATTTAATTGGGAGATGGTGACTGCTGGAATCCCAGCCCGCCATGGCTCGCTGCCAGGCTCCCGCACACGCTTCCTCACAGCCAAAGTCTGCCGCTACCAATTTGCTGCTCTTAAGCAATGTTTACATTTCATTCGTGTTTTTAACACAGTCACTCAGAGACGTTGGCATGACCGTGCTGCGCTACATTAACATGGGGCAAGTAATAAGGCAAATGCAGAAGGCCACCGGGAAGTATGCCGTACTGCTCCTCAATCAAACACGTTAATCATTTAAAAACGTCAAGGGCGCAATCGGAGCAAAAGCCAGACCATTACTGAGAGAGAGCATGCAGCCCAGATTGTCTGACAAGGGCCCTCTGATGAATTTGGGTAGCAGAGGTAGACATTGTACAGGCCTTTCCTTTTTTTGAGTTGTTTTAAAAAGACAATCTCACCTTCCCTGTATCAATTGAATCTGCTTGCCGTATCCCCACCCATCTCGGTGCTGGTGGTAGGACGGTTGGGGGGGCCCATTGTTTGCAAGGAGCAGGAACCCTTGCGTGACTGGGAGCCAAACTCTCCCTCTCCTGTTGACGTGTTTTAGCACCTGAACAAAGACATCAGTAAGTGTGTGGAATGTTTACCCCCCGCCCCCCCCCCCCCCCAGTACACTGTGCTTTCCCTGCTCCCGACTCCCCCCTTCAGTACATCCAGGATGTTTTGTCCACCCATAGAAAAGCCTTAAAAAAAAAACCCAGGAGCATTCGGAGGTCACATGACTGCGCCTGGTCTGCAGCTTCACATAAACATATATTCTGGGCCTCCAGCAGGAACATCCTCACACATGGCTGCATGGTGTCTGTGAGGAAGTCCTCACTGTGCTGCTCTAGCCTGTCGACATCCCCATCATGCAGTTCTGCCCCCATCTGAGACTGGATGCAGAAGGCATGCTCTGCTCAGCAAAACAATATTAGCTGTGTACCAGGCAGGGTGGAAACAAAACCCTTACAAGCCACCCGTCCCCAGGGATGGGACCTGCAGGCTAGGATATGAAAAGCAATAGTGAACCATGGAGGTCCCTCGACAGCAGCAGGGAGCAACTTCCCCTGAGAGCCGTTGCATCACTGTTTACTACTGTGTTTTGTGTGTGTGTGCGTGTGTGTCTGTGCGGTTGCCATGCACATGTTTCTGCACACGCCTGTGGGCGTGTACTTCTGCATGCCTGGGTGTGTGCCATTTATGTCCGTCTGCATGTGTTTCTGACACATCAACCCTGTGTGTCCCAATAGGCCTTGAACGGCTTCGTCCTGGTGGTCACGGCCGAGGGCTACGTCTTCTACGCGTCCCCCACCGTACAGGACTACCTCGGCTTCCATCAGGTGGGTTCCAGTGTCGTCTTATCCTTCCCACATGGCCAGGCTCCAGCAGCTGCTCATCTGGATACAGTCGAAGACACTCACACGCACAGTTGGTCATTTATAAGAACATATGGCCTGTCATCAATGCATCAGTAAAACTTTTTCTATCTATTTGGCCCCTAAATTATGAAAAAGTGCAGATGTAAATTGACTGGAAGACATTTCAATCTTGTCGACCTGTTTCATTTTTACTGAATATGATTCGATAACTATGATTATGTAATCAGCCATTTTTTTTGTTATTTCACAACAAAGGACAGTTAAGTAACCCTCTTCCAAACAGGATCGTCTTACAAAGGATTGTTCCGTTTTTTTCTCCTTCCAGTTTTCTCTTTCTTGGTTTGCTACTTGTGTGGCACTTGGGACGTCCCATCAGGTCGAGCCAAAATGGGGTGTTCGTGTTGCACTTCTGCTGGAGCGCTCTGTGCTGCCAGCTTGCTAAGGCTGCCGTCGCTAGCACAACAGCTTAATTAAGCCCCGGTTCCCTTGACATCAAAGGAATATGACTAGCACTTGTTCGAGCAACGTAATTAAATGCTTAAATGCAGCACCAAAACCAGAAAAACCGGTTCTGCTCTGGACTTTGAATAAGAGCTCTCTGAAGTCATAAAATAAGGAGGTAACTAGGAGAATGCATTGTTTCATTCGGAGAGGCCACAGCTATGGTTGAGGCTATCGACAAGGCCCCTTTCAGCAGCAAGACTATGTCAGCAGTACAAGATTGCAGGATATCTTCACAGTCAGGCCATGCCCAGTCCATAAACCGTTTTTGTTTTATTTCTCCAATGTCAAACCTGTACCTTTTCTCCTCGGTGAACATCGTGAAAGCTGTATCGATCGGCAAAACTGGTACAGGGAGGCAGCCTGAGCCCCTTGGAGATGCATGTCATCTTTGAAATATCCAACCTCTCCAAAATGTACTATGTATCAAAACACCTGGAAAATACACTATGCCCCGATTGCAGTTTCTATCACACAATGGCAATGGTGCATGAACACATTACCCCCTCCCCAGGTCGACATGTCTGTTTGAGAATCCACCTCCCTACTCTGTATTGATTTTGGAACGGAGGTGCGTG
>JABFEB020000035.1:6676157-6697994 GCA_019775895.2 Stomatorhinus ivindoensis
CCCATATGTGGTCTGCTCCCTCTGGTCATTTGTTGGTAAGATCTTCAACTGCAACATCGAGCTGATTAGCTGATTCCAGCTGTATTATATGGAGAAATATCTTTCAATGCGCAGCCAGCGTAACAACTTCAGTGTGTCGATATTCGCTATACAATTATTCATTCCTCCCTTTGTTTAGAAATACATAGTCTTCTTCTGTGTTTGGTAAAATTAAGGCCCTAGTTTTGTGTCATTTGCCTTTTGCATTATGTGTTTACATACCTGTTTCTTGTTGGAGTGGAGTCGCATCTTCTGAATGTCATCACCTGGCGAAGTCAATCATTCAATCGCTTTGTGTGAAACTGCGATGTTTGGGAAAAATATACCCTGTAGAAAATATTATGGTAGTTTGCCATTACAGTAGCACTTGAACAGAACATGCGGACTAACAGGTTCCAGACTTAGGTTAATTAAATATATTTTGGTCTGCACCGTGAGCTTATAATACAGTTGTTTTATAATTCACTTACAGATGTATCAGACAGTCACTGCTCTCTCTTACCAAATGTCCCTCTTGCTTTACATAGGTCCACTTCTTACCAGTTTGAGGTCCACTTCTTACCAGTTTTCCTCTGTCAGTCCCACAGTTTTGGTTAAATTCTAACAGTCACCAGACCTTCCATTTCAGAATACATCAGCTCCATCAATCCCGGTTTTTAAATCCAGATAAATTACTTGTTTTTATTCATTGGTTTTTGCATTCTGAATGTTAGTGTTACATGTCATCAGATTGGATTTTATTGTTGGATTATATGTGTAGTGAATGTTATTACTGGATTTGCTATTATACATTTTATAGTAAGATTTTATATACAGTGTCTATTTGCAGGGTTGTACAGCACTTTGGTAAACACTTGTGTGTTTTACAGTATAAATATAATGACTTGACATAAATCATTATAATTCTGACTTTGGTTGGCATTGGTTTTTCATTCAAAACAGTGTGTTGTTTTTTCCATTTATACAGTAAATTTGGACCTATTTATACAGCTGAATGCTTCATTGCAGTAGGCCAGGTTGGGCACCATGTTTTAGGGTATAATGAGACAGCCTCACAGAGTTAAGTGCACATTTTCTCCAGTCCGCAGTGGTTATCTACATACATGCACACGTGCGCACGCAGAAATACACCTTTATCAACATGCAGCTCACTGGATTTGGAAAGTGCACCACAAAGTGCTGGTATAAATTTGTGTAATTGGTGTAGAAGGGGAAAATTCCCCATCAGCCCAATTTTTTGGTTAAACGACGATTTATTTACAGTGACAGCCATGATCTTCTGAAATAATATTTACCGACTCAAACTCACTAGGCTCCCAGTGCGCCAAATGTTGACGCTGTGATGAATTAGAACATTTATGTTGATGCACATGTTTTTGATACTGAAATGATGTCAGTGGGAGGGGAAACTAAGTTAGGCGATTAGCGCTCTCACCCATTTTCTGCTGTATCTCCCTGGGGGGAGGGGGGGGCGGAGGGCAAGCTGGAAGCCAGCAGAGCCTGGCCTACACAGGATTTAGCAAAGATCAAGCCTTGGAAATAGCTCAATCAAAGGTTTCATGTTTAGCTATTTGAGACTAATGATTAATGAGGCTGTTATATTTTATGTTTTACTACATAAAGGTGAAACAGTACAGTAGCTCCTAATAACATCACAAACCAGTATATGGCAGTAAATAATTAAGGGGCAAAGGTAGGGATTTGCTCTGACCTGTGCATTAACGGGGGGGAGGGGGGGGGGGAGTTTTAGCCTCCCTGAAATGATCTGGCCGGCTGTCGCCTCTCCCTCCTGTCTCAGACGGACATCATGCACCAGAGTGTGTTTGGGCTCATCCACACTGAGGACCAGCAGGAGTTCAGGAGAAACCTACACTGGGCTTTGAACCCTCCGTCAGTGGCCCAGCAAGACCAGTCAGGTGAGAGCCCCCACCCCTACCAGACTACTGTCCCCCCCTATCCCCAGAAGGTGCAACAAATGCAGGGACTCCACTCAAAAAGTCACCTTAGTAAAATAAATAGCCAAGGAGTAGTGTCAGAAGGTCGTAGCTCGCTGGTTGGTTGGCAGAACATTTTGCTTCCGCATCCATGAAACAGAAGAGAAAAATTCTCCAAACCAGGACACTCCTTATACCCTGCAGAAGGTACGAGCTGCTGTGCGTGGGCTTTCTTAACAGTCCAGTTAGGACATGTCACTCTGATAATGACATTTTAACTTAAGGAGTGCCTTGGTTCGAAGACGTTTTCTCTTTTGTTTCATGGAATCTCTTCCCTTGATACCGAAGAGCATCTTACTCAGGCGACATTAATATTTTTCAATACAGAGCATGCCTACGGTAGCCTTCCAAACAATACTGCTTCAGCATTTTCTAAATGAGGAACGCATCTATTTAATACTTAGTGTAGTGACTGTCTGTGGCCATCAGGGGGCCCACACTAATGCGTGGTTTGAGTGGCATTTTCCGTTCAAGCCTTAACCCTCATCTTCCTCAGTGATCATTTCCAGTTGACAGAATTCACATCACATAACAGTATGGTGTTCGTAAATAAAGCTTCTCATAAGGATCAAGTCACTGTCACGATGGAATGAGATTTTTCATGGCCCTGATCTGGTGTAACACTGAGCTGTGTTCTCTGTAGGAGAATCCAGTTGATCTAGTGCAGGGGTCAACAGTTATTTTTCCCTGAGAGCCAAATTCCATCAGCAACACGAGGGCAAGGTCTACTGCCTCCAATAAAAGGCTGAACAGGGGAAATCAATCTATTGTGTTCCGATCCGTCCGCACACTTTGTTGGCCTCAACACCATTGTGCCAAGTCACTAATGTGACTCCAAACGAAAACGAATGGAAATGTGTGACCTTTACATGAAGATCTCCAGCTGGGGGCTGGAATCGTGCGGACAGATGTCTGCTTTAATTAATAGGAAGGGGGTGCTATTGGCAGGCACACACGATGGTGTTCACGCGCGTTGACGGTCACAGGCGATGGTGGTCACACGCGATGCTTGTCACAGCCGATGATGGTCACACATGATGGCGCTCACACACAATGGGGCCAGACGATGGCACAGCAGGGCACCAGAGCAGCCAGTGGACCCAGAACCCTTACTGGGGCAAGCCCAGTTCTCAACCAGGGGAGGGTCTCAGCAGCTTCTTATTCCATTTTGGGGCAATTTCGTTGTCCAAGGTCAGTACAGTTTCCATGATCAAGTGACTAGAGAGCTACATGTAGCTCAGTGGGATAGGAGACTGTGATCCGAAGGTTGCTGGATTGAATCCCAGGGTTGGCAGAGTGATGTCACCATTGGGGCCCTGAGCGAGACCCTTAACCCAAGTGCCCCAGGAACTCACCCAGCTTTCTCAGAAATGTACAATGGAAATGTGTAATGAATAAAGGTGTCTGATAAAGAAATAAAATGTTACAGAGTGGGTGCTGAGGTGCTGACGGTGCTAAAATGAAATAGAAGGGATTGTGTGAGCGCGAAAAAAAAGACACCCTGGGGGCCATTTTATATCCTCTTCCTCAGATGAAGACCCAGTCACCAGTTCAACCATCTGCACCTACACCCCGGATCAGCTGCCCCCAGAAAACTCCTCCTTCCTGGAGAGAAGCTTCATGTGTCGCTTCCGCTGTCTTCTCGACAACTCCTCTGGCTTCCTGGTACGTGCCTCCTCATTCTTCTCCAACCCCTGGCCCGGAACTGGGGTAATTTAAGACCATGTTGGAGAGAACACTCTTAGTTATTAACACTAACCGGCCAAAACCTCAACAATGAACATTACCTACGCCATATATGTATGTGGAATACTCCTAATCTAACCAAATAATGAGCCGTAGTTTCATGTGCAAAATTATGCCAGAGGGATAAACAGTGATGGTTTACTACTTTTATAGAAATTTACAATTAACCGCAGTTGTGTCTCCTTAATCTCAGATTTCATATCATATTTAGTATTTTTGGTGTAAAAATTGATTTTTTTCTCAAATTACTCTGTTAACTTTTGGGTGCTTTTAAGATATAGCCTTGTATGTTTTGCCAGAGGTTTGCTTGAGCGCCGCGCTCCAATTCGCATGAGCGCCGGACACCAGTTCGCGTGAGCGCCACGCTCCAGTTCACGCGAGTGCTGGACACCGGTTCGTGTACGTACTGCACTCTGGTTCGCGTGAGTGCTGGACACCGGTTTGCGTGAGCACCATGCTCCGATTTGCGTGAGCGCCATGCTCCGTTTGCATGAGCGCTGGACACCGGTTCGCGTGAGTGCTGGACACCGGTTTGTGTGAGTGCCAAGCTCCAGTTCACGTGAGCGCTGGACACCGGTTCGAGTGAGCGCCACGCTCCTGTTCGCATGAGCACCGGACACCGGTTCACGTGAGTGCCAAGCTCCAGTTCACGTGAGCGCTGGACACCGGTTTGCGTGAGCGCCACGCTCCGTTTGCATGAGTGCCGGACGCCAGTTTGCGTGAGCGTCACGCTCCTGTTCGCGTGAGCGCTAGACACTGGTTCGCGTGAGCGCTGGACACCGGTTCCCATGAGCACCAGTCACCAGTTCACGTGAGCGCCACACTCCGGTTTAGCTAGCGCCACAGTCTGGTTTGTGTGAGCGCGACCACAATACACAGGACATTTGTGATTGGAAAGACAGAAATTTAAAAAACTAAATAAATAGCCAGGTGATTAGCAGAACATGTTGCTTCAGCACCTTCTTAATAAGGACTTACTGCATTTACTTATTATTTACTTATTATTTAGTATAGTGACTGTTTGTGCCCAGCTGGAGCCCCCAGACCTCATGCAAATGTGTGGTTTCAGTGGTAAACCTTAGAGCTGCAGGACTACCATGGCCATCCAGTGCAGAGCAAGGCTTCATGGGACCAATGACAGTCAATATGGGTGTCCTGAGTCGCCTGGCTAGACCCTGCCTGCCACTGCCCACACTCTCCACACAGGTGATCCCACCCCGTTATTGCCGCTAATGAGATGTGGTGCCCCAGCAGACTCCCGAGAGATCAGACACAGGTAATCCGTATTAAAGGGGCAGCGGGGTCATGGGGAAAGGACGGTTAATCCTGGCACCGGAGTGTGAGAACCTCCACAGGACAGCAGGATAGAGCTGTCCCCTGTGTTCCCATGGCAACCATCGCATGAGCTTACCGGAGGCGATGGCAGCGCACCCAGAGCTGCTCTCATTTCCATAACCAGACCCACACCTTCCCCAAATGTATTGATCATCACGAGGCTCGTGGTGCAGAAACACATGAGTGAAAGAAGCCGCTGAGCTTGTCGGGACGGGCTTCTTGCAGTGGCCTGGGGGCCTTTAGGCCATCTGAGTTGCTGTTTTTTTAATGGATTGACATCAAAGGCTGTCAGCAGGTGTGGTGGGGCATAGTTTGGCTTGTGCAGACTGCCATGTGACAAAGGAGGACCAGCTTAGTGCCGTATTTATAGATTAGCCAAGTCAACACTTGCTTTGGCCCTAATAAAAAAATGACTGAAGTAAACTTATAAAACTCATAAACATTTAATCGCACCACTTTAAAAGGCACTAGGAATGGTCAAAGTTTGCCCGTTTGCTGTTATTTACAGCATCATTTAGTAGACAAAATGGAATTTAAAAATTTTCTGAAAATCTTATAAATATTTTTTTTTCTTTTCAAACCATTAATGAGCTTTTCAGTGAGTCGCACATGCAGTGAAGTGTTTCTGTGTGGTTGGCAGCATGGAGGAGGGCATTAACGAGACACACTTTACGGAGAACATGGGGGGATGATAGGCAAAAATAAATACCAGCCGATGCCCTTCCAACAGGTGGCGCAGTGAGATTCCCTTTCACCCAAAATGCATGTAGGAAGGGTGTAGCGAGGATGGGGGTGGCTGTGTGACTCATAGGCTAATCAGGGTAGCCTTGATTGGACACCACTTGTTGCTAAGGGAAAGCCTGAGGAAAGCCTAAGGAAAGCCTGAGGAAATCCTGAGAAAAGCCTAAGGAAAGCCTGAGGAAAGCCTAAGGGAAGCCCGAGGAAAGCCTGGGGAAAGACTAAGGAAAGCCTGAGGAAAGCCTAAAGAAAGCCAGAGGAAAGCCTAAAGAAAGCCTGAGGAAAACCTGAGGAAAGCCTAAAGAAAGCCTGAGGAAAGCCTGCCATCTGAGGAGCTTCAGCTTAGTTTTTCCATTACTCTACCCATTCCATTCTTATTATGTCCACCACAGCATCAAAACCCCTTAAGAGGAAGGTTAAAGGGAGTAGGTCTTGGGTCCAAGATGCTCGGACCTAAGCGAGAAGGCAGATGCCGCTGACCATTCCCATCTTCTCATATTGAATAGTGTATCTGGTGTTGATGCACACAGTAGTTCTGTAACATTTTCCATGCTGCTGAAACTCTTCTTAAAGGGCCTGAGGTCAGGTGTGTTCCCGGGCGTGACGTCAGAGAGGCCCTCGACATCACACAGTGGTCATAAACGCGGGGTCATTACGTTAATCGAATCAGTTTGTGGGCGCCGGTTTAAGGCACGGAATCAAGCCCCCGTTAGCAAAATAAAATAAATCCTTTGTTGTTGGGCATGTTTTGGATGAAAGGGATTTGAAAATTGTGAAGGACAATTACCGAATTGGTGAAGTATTCCTTGGACCGATTCTCCTTATGGCGCATGTCTTCCATAAGTTATGCTGAATGAGAGCAAGATGGTGCATGGCAGCGCTTTAACGTTTCATCCCTCATACGCTGACAAATCTGCGCCGTTCTCTTTTTCCCCTCACCCTTGTGTTGGTGCCCATTCTGGCCGGGCTTCTTTCTGTCGCCGCATGCGAGCACATTTCAGATTCATCAGAAACCGCGGCCTCTCCGTTTCATCTTGGTTTTTGCTTTTTTGTTTTCCTGCTCCTCGGGTTCCCGCGCCGAGCTTAGCCCAGATTCGGACGCCGGGGGAAACCGGATACGCGCTGCCTCGCAGAGACGATTCTTGACCGCATTCCTGGCTCAGGCTGCTGTGCCTGTCAAAAAAGCTAACGCTCATAATTAGAGGGCTTGGCACTTCCAGAGGGGCAGCGAGGCGGGGGCACCCATACTGGAGGATTTGTGGTATCCGCTTTCAGGATGACTGTTAAAAGCATCATGAATGCAAAAGGGAGGCAGGTAACTGCTCTGAGTATGTTTCCCCGAAATGTTTATAAGACACAAGCACTGTTAGCATAGCAGCATCAAGAAGCTGGGCCTGAATCGCCTGCTCCGTACTCTCTGGGTTTGTCAGCCATGTGCCCGTATTTGTGTGTGTGTGCGTGTGTGGGGGTGGTGCCCGTCTGTGGAAAGCAGCTACACGAGACAGACACGTCACACAAATCGCACATGAATTGCACGCTTACAGAAAGCTTTCAAGATTTTCAGTGGCAGGCAGGTCATATAAAATAGGTGATTTACAGTAACAGCTTGATTGATAGATTCCTAAAATTTGTGTTATATTGGGTCGCAGCCCGTACGGAAACTGCAGTTGTGTTGTAATGGAATCGCTGGATCTGGGCTCGCCTATTTTAGACTTCACAGTCTCAGGCTTAATCACGGCTGAAGCAGAGCTGGCCCACTTTAGCGTCAGAAGATCAAAAGGCCTGCATTTGAAAACCTCTGCCTAGGCGGTGCTCACCGCCCAGCACCTGCTACACACAGAGGGGTGCATATTACTGCTGTGTTTGCTGCAGAACAGACCCGTCGTTGTGCGCCAGAGTTGAGCCTGTGTTTCCCTGCTATAGCCTGAAGGTAGCAGGGGATGGACCTGCTTCTTCGCTCTCTGTCAGAGGAACGCGTTTTTTGATCTGGCTGCACCTGGGCTGCCGTCATAACAGTCACCAGTAAATCTCACGGCCTAGTCAACCAGGGGGGTGTTCCACAAAACAAGATTTTGTGGTTAGCTGGTTACTTTTACGTTGAAGTCAAATTATCCAGCTAACTGAGAAATCCCCCGTTGTATGATAAATATATTGTGGAAAAAATGCATCTTGAACATGGTCTGTCAGGATTTTATACCCCTAAATGATGAACTATCCATGTCAAGTAAAGAAGGGTGTCACATGATTATAAAAGTCTAGGTTCTAAATGCTTAATTAATCCGTTGATTGATTGACACATTTTTTTCTTCTTCTGGTATTTGTTTTTCTTCCGGTCCTGGAGGCCAGAATCCAGCACAGGTCGTATATTTCCATGCTCAATCAGCTACTCATCAGGTCTAGTAGATGTTTTTGAGCAAGGAAATCTGCAAACTGTTCTGGATTCTGGCCCTTCTGGACCGGAACTGGGGAACCCTTTTCTACACCTTCCGCTAACAGGAAGCATGGCTGTCCTCTTGCTCTCCATCCCCAGGCCCTGAACCTGCAGGGCAGGCTGAAGTTCCTCCATGGGCAGAACCAGGCATCCGAAGGCAGATACCAAGTGCCCCCTCAGCTGGCCCTGTTCGCCATAGCAATGCCCCTGCAGCCACTCTCCATTCTGGAGATCAGGACCAAGAACATGATCTTCAGGACCAAGCACAAGCTGGACTTCACCCCCATGGCCTGTGATGCCAAGTAATCAGAATCATCACAGCTGCTTTTATTGATATATAATTATATGACCGTATTGTTACAGCAATAATTATATGACCGTTATTCATTTAAATTTTCTTAGTATTATTGTGGGTTTCTATTATTATTTTTTATATTTCTGCTTTTATTTTTTTTATATAATGGCCTCCATTCTGTGTTACAGGGGCAAAGTTGTCCTGGGCTACACTGAGGCAGAGCTCCGGGTTCGAGGTTCAGGATATCAGTTCATTCATGCGGCTGACATGCTGCACTGCGCTGAGAACCATGTCCGGAGTGAGATGTTCTTCCGTTACAAAGCCTTCAAGACAGAGTGACCATGAGTGCTAATTAACCTATCAGATGGCAGTTAGAGCCGTTAAATAATTGAGGCTAAACAGATTGATACTTTGTTCTGTGTTGCCATCTGCAAAATCCTTTAAAGAGATGGGGACAGCAATGTCTCAGAAGGTAAAACGAGGGCAGGACTGGGATTAATATTTCAGCCCTGGACTTTGGAGACCCTTACGGTAAATTTTGCCTAACACTGGGGGGGTGGGGGGGTCCCATGGTGAATTTTATCAGCCCACTGGGAAAATGCCTGGCCTGCCAGATGGTCAGTCCAGACCTGCTCGTACCCTAGAAGTCTTTGCGTTTATCTGCTCTGTGCATTGGTGGGAGTCACTCCACAAAGGGGCCGATTGCAATGTGTCCAGGAACGCAAACCGAAATCAAGTGGCTTCCTGCTTGCTGAGTGAACCACTAGGTACAGTTACTCTGGGAATGTTGGCATCGATAGGCAGTCAGACAGCTACATGAATCTTCTATAGTCCAACAGCAGAGTCCTGTGTCAGCAAGAAGCCCGGCACAGGAAGTGGGTCAGCCAATCGGTGTAGTGTAATAATGACCCTAATAGGGCTAATGGCTTGAGGCAGATGACAGCGAATTTGGGAACAGGAATTTAGAATAGGAAGAGACTGACTGACCTGAATAAATATGGGAAGATATGGCTGTGTGCGAAAGACAAGGAGATTTTATGTTATTTTCTCAATTCCACTGGATCAAACTTCCATGTTGCTTGTCAAGATGATGATAATGATAAGAACCCCATGAAGGGGTATAAACTCACTAAATGACTTATCTGAAAGGCAGTGAGGCAGTGCTAGGGCTTCTGGATTCCCTGTGGCGAAACGGGGCCCCGACACCCTCACTGGGCAGAAAACAGCAGCATATCATGGGGGTCTGTGGCTTCCACTCGCCGTTTGGAGGGAAGCAGAGTCCTGACTGACAAGCAAAATGACTGCAGCGAGTCAGAAAGCCTCACTTAGGCTCTTCGAGGGTGCTGGAGACGCTGGACGTCTGCGTCTACCTCCGTATTTAAGGGGGCATGAGATTTATACACTAAGCCTGAAGGTCTGTCTGTCCCGCAGACGGAGGGCATGTCTTTCACCGGGAAAGTACCTGTTTGTCTCTGATGTGGCGTGAGGTTCTTCAGCAGTAGAGCTGCCTGCTGAACTCAACGCCAGCATGAAACCCAGCCCTTTCCCAGGAGCAGCGGAGGCACAGCCGGGGCAATTATGGCAATTATTCCCACTCTCAGCATCTCGCCCGGGGTCTCTTGGTTAGCGCGAGGCGCCCCCTGCAGGCTCGGCTGTGTCCGTCACCCACCTGCAAAGTGCATTACTGGCAGCGTCACCTGTGGAAATGACGGGGTCCAGCTGCCTCACACCTGCACCGGCCCCGAATAACGAGCCCGTTCCGGATAATCTGGGTAGCTGGCTGGTGCTCTTTTGAGCCGGAGGGCCCGACCAAAGACACAGTTGGCCTTTTGAAGACGGCGGTCGGGGGGAACGTTAGTGAGTCGAGTGTGTGGGCGAATGTACGCAATAGCTGTGTTCCCTTTGTAGCACTGCCAGGGAGTAATTTGCTTAAATGGCTCACAGTGATCAAGACGGGCGAGAGCGGACTGACCGTGTTCCGACTGCTCACCAAGGACAACCGCTGGAAATGGGTTCAGGCCAACGCAAGGCTGGTGTACAAGAATGGCAAACCTGACTACATCATCGCCACCCAGAGACCTCTCGTGTAAGTATGCCTATCTATACCAGAGCGTGAAGTGGCTTAGAAGGGCAGCAATTCAGATTATTCTGCGTCAGTCACACATTGGCTCAACTCGATGGAAGTCATTGAAGCAAATCCTCAGAAATGGGTTAAACGAAATTATAATAATCCCAACACCATGGGTTTTGATAAGAGAACTTAGCTACACCTACCTTTGAGTCAAATCAGTGTTCTTTAACAAATCCTGTACTTAGTTAATTGCCTTTCTCTGATTGACAAGTAGCAATTATATTTGCACAAAATGTGCTGTTAATGTATTACTATGTATTATTTCGATAACATATTATATCTGAGGCCCTAAAATACATGAATATACTTCTTATACTGCAAAATTATACTAATACCTACAGTAATACTCAGATATATATACTTCTTATGCTGCAAAAACATATATTCGTTTGATGTTTTGGTGAAGTATAAGCTATACTTTTATGGATCATTTTAATAAGAGAGGAGTTGCTGCTGCCCAAGTCGTCCCTTCTGCCCATAGCCATACGCACCCTGCACGTTTATGCATGTGCACTGGCACACGCTAACCATTGTCATGTGCCGCTGCCCTAGGGAGGAGGAAGGTGGGGAGCACCTGCGGAAGCGCTCCATGCATCTGCCCTTCACGTTCGCCACGGGCGAGGCCTTGCTGTACGAGACCAGCTGTCCTATCCCGGGATTCACCCATGCCTACCCGGGCAAGAGCCGGAGCAGCAAGGCTAAGAAGGGCCGACTGGATGGGAGTTCCCGAGAGAGCCTGGATCCCAGCTCCCTCCTGGGGGCCATGATGAGGCAGGACGAGTCTGTGTACGTGTGCCAGCCTGCCTCGCAGCCCAAGTTGACCTTCCACAGCAGCCTTTTCAATGAGCTGGGTTTCGGGGTCGCGGGACCTTCTGATGCTGATGCCAGTGGCCCCTGGAGGGCCTCACCTAATGGTACCGCGAGGCCTGGGCTTGAACCATCAAACGTCGACCCGCTCCTGTCCACACTGGATTCCCTGACTCTGGAGGGCACTGACGACTGCTCCAACGCCGAGCTGTTCAGCGCTTTGGAGAACCTGGGCCTGAATGCTGAGGAGCTCAAGCTTCTGCTATTAGATGAGCAGATGATCTGTGTGGACATGGAACCAGAGTATATTCCACCTCTCAATGACCTGCTGACCAATGAGATCCTCTCTTATGTTCATGACTCCCTGGAGGGCAAGACTGGAGAGGGAGGTCCCAGGAAGGGTGACCAGGTAGCCGTCTCCCAGGGAATACCCATCCTTGGGCACACTCCAGCAAATGGTCCCAGCCCTTCTCACCAGACCGTGGGATATCCGTCCAGCAGACCACAGGAGCAGGCACCGATTCTTCAGCTTTCACAGCAGATGCAGCAGCACCTAAACACTCAGCCGGTCCTGAGCAATGTGGATGCGCGGGACATACAGTTTGGGCCGCTGGTATCAGCCTTACCCGCCCAGCACATTATCACCAAGCCTTTTCCTGCGGAGAAGAAGCCTCTGTGCTGGGAGCAATTGCTCATTGATGGCAGCTGGGCCACCCAGCAGGTTCAAATGGGAGGGAATGACCATCCGCGGGGGAAAGTGATCGACACCGAGGCCCCACAAACACTCTCAAGCCAGCCGCACAAACACCAGTCACTCCAGTGGCCTCAGAGCCAAATCCCTACCCAGCTTCACCCTCAGTTCCAGTGCAAACAGAGTTTTGACAACGGGGGAGCATCTATGAATGGGATCTGCAATGTTTTCAGGCAGCAGACTGCAGATCAGGGCCCCTGGCCAACTGACAGCTGCAGCGACCCAGGTTCTCTCCACAGCCAGATGGAACTAAGGTCAGCTGACCTGTATTATCACAACAGGCAGGTGGCAGCGTGCCTGACCTCTCACTCCAGCATGCCTGGGCCTTCCAGCGTGGACTATGACATGGTGCCCGGCCAATATGACGGAGAGGTAGCCACGTGTTCAACCGCAGGTCAGGTCGGGGTCACGTCCACCCGTCTCTCGCAGTACACGGCCCAGAAATCCTCGCCGGTTGTGGTCCGAGCCAAGCCGTCTCCCTCTCTGGAGTCATACAGCTTGTTCATCGGCGCCGGTTCACCAGAGGCGAGTGAGGTAAATGAAAAGCGGGATTACAGCGTTTTAGTGGGTGTGTGTTTGACCTTTATGAGCTGGCTTGCTGTGACATTCATGTAAATGCTTGTCGCAACACAGATGTGTGTGTCTGCAAGCCTTCCTCTGCTTCTGTGTCTGAGAGCTCTCCTAAAAATCGACAGGAGCAAACAGGAAAAACACACGTCCGTGTCATCCCAGTTATCCCATGCGTGTTTACCAGCACTAGACTAGACCGAACCATCCTGTAAAATTAAACCACTTGTGTTACTCAATATGGTCTCTTTCTAACAGATTCTCGTACCTCTCCGATAAAAGGTTAATCTGTACCAGCGAGGATCACTTACCCAACTTCTGTTAAAGTTAATATTCGATGACCATCTTGCCTTACCATGTCATTGTCTCTTAGAATCGCTTAATAATGGGGAAAAAGAAAGAAAGAATCATTTAACCGCTGCTGATGCCAAACAGGAGTTGGTTCTCCAGACACTTTAGCAAGGCTTTGGGTTTCCTGACCGCAGGGTCTGATCTCAGGTGCTGCAGGACTGCAATAGATCAATAGGCCACGCTGACTCAGATTGCCCCGTGCCAGAGTCCGGCACATGCTGCTCTGCCGTAAACTGATGCGTAGACAGGAGCAAGCTGGCGGGTTGCTGGAATATTTATGAATTAATTATTGCCAGGCCCGTCAACTACAATATAACACTCGTCGCACGCAACCACAGTAGTTAGCTTTGTTTGTAAACAAAACTAGATCCTTCCTTTCCTGCCCGTATTTAAAAAACCCAGTAAGTACTAATAAATGCATAATAGAAGACAAATGAGTAGAGTAACAGTGTTGTGATACCCTTAACTATTCTCCTTTAGCTTAGCACAATGCTGCATGGCTTTGCTGTTGGGTGCTCCTGTTAATACTAACAGGATATAGCTACTGTATGACTTCAGAGCCCCAGCTGACTCTAGCTGCACCTGTGCTGCACAGTATCTTGCATTTACCACCACGTTTATCCTACACAAGCCTGTGAATTTGTGCAGTTTGGCCACAGGGTCTCTCTGTAGCCACTCCATCATATGGGAGTTATTACCATCTTCAGCATGCATTGCGATATGGGAATCATTTCCTTGTTTACAAATAACAGTCTTGTTATGGTCATGCAAAGTACTTAATATGGCCCTTTGTCTTTTCTAAGTAATGTTTCCATGTAGTTCAGTCGGATCTTAGTAATGAAGTCGACTAATTACATTATAACAACAGAGTAATCTATCTCAACACGTGTTTTATGAACAGGCTCATGTGGAAAATCGGCTTGCTGTATGAGGGCTATGGCTGGGGTTTTATACCTCTTATACCTGTTAGCTTATACCTGTACAGCTGGGGGTTTGAATGCCATGCTCAGAGCTTGTGTGCTCTCCCTATGTTGCATAGGCTTCTTTCTTTAGTCCAGAAACAGGCAGCTGGGAGAATTGACATCTGTAACTCCTCCACAGTTCGGCTGTGTGCGCGAGAGCGTTTGCTCTGTAGTGGGTTGGCCCCCTGCTACCTCGCACCCAGCGCTGCCCGAGACACAAGACAAGAACTTCCATTGCAGCTCCTGAATTCCCTGAGAATAAGATTGCTCCAGAACAGCGGCTGCACCACATGAATCTCCCTCCATTTCCTGAACTCCACTGAAAAGTCTGTCATTATTATGATGAACTCAATCAAAGATAATTAATATAAAATCAATATGAAATCTACCAGAACCTGACCAACCTACCAAAAGCCTGCATCTGAGGGCTCCTGCTGTAGAAATTTACAATGCTGTATGAGAGAATGATGTTTCTAAAATACCTGCTTAACTTTTGAGGGAAGTTTCAGTTTACTTATCAGAACAATCTATACCTTTATTACATCATCATAATATAGTATTACCTGCCAAAATGTATATTACAAAATGTAATATAATAAATCGATAAATAATTGCATGACAACAGTCAGTGGTTATCTGTGCAGAAGCATAAATCTTTATACAGCTTCAGGTTTGGATCTAATCCTCTATAGTCCCAGAAAAGAGGGACAGAGTTCCTACCCGGGGGGTTAAGGAGGTTAAGGAGCAGGGCACAGGGTATTGGGCTCAGGACAATCAGACTCAGGCGATCTGTGTCCATTTCTCAGTGACTCTCAAACCTGCAACAGATACATACATAGTTAAGGCAAAACATGCAGCCTGGATCTTATACACAATATGCTTGTGTGGTTGATAAATCCTCACAGCATAACCAGCCTTCATACACCAGACCAAAACACAGATCAGCGCCACCAAGCCAGCCAGGGAAGGGCACCACGTCTCTGATTTTCTTTATTCCTCTCCGTTTGTCTCACCGTCATTATTCAGTTTGCGAAGTGGAAGCCACATAATCGGGGGAGGGCAGAGGGAGAGCGAGAGCAGCACAGGTGACGGAACCAAGCCGCGCACCGAGTCCCTCCGAGCGGGTCGCCCCAAGGCTGCCACACTGGGCTGCCTGAGTCCAGGCTGACGCATCTGGATGTGCGATGGGTCGATGCCTCAGTGGTCCTTTTACATAAACAATGAGGAGTCCCCCCACCAACACCCCACAGGCCGTGCTCTCGCCACCTTCCTACACAAAAGAAAGCGGAGTGGCTTACAAAGTCACCTAATAAGTGTGCTAATAGCGCTAATTGGTTCATTACAAGCATTAAAAGCAGTTTTCAACTGACGTAAGTAATCCGTTCCACAAACCCTTACGCAAGTCAACTTTTACACAAATTGGATTAATCTTCCCATTCAAGACACTTTAATGCAAAAAAAGAGCATAAATATACTAGTAATAAATACTTATATATGGAACACATGAACACGTGTCAAATAAAAAGAGGACGTGCAAACATACTTACGGACACCTCACCCTTGTGTTTCCATAGACTCTATGTATTGCGATATTGTTTGCCTGTGTTTGGATTTCATTAAGTTGACAGCTGCCTGCACTGTACTTTTGAGAGCTTACAGTCAATTTTCTATGGGTCTTATTGGAACTTATTCTGACAATAATATCTGATATTTATTTATTAGCCACGCAAGAAAGATAAAAAATGTTGAACCAAAGAGGTGACAGAGAGGACCCTGTTCAGCTAGCCTGGCGACTCACCCTGCCCTATATTGTCACATGAGCATACCATCACCCTACCTCCTTTGCCTTGTACCTCTGGCCAGCATGGTTTATGTTTTAAACTACCATTTCAATTAATAGGACCCGGATTTCACTTAAGTGCTGAGTTCTTGCTGTGTGCTGATTGGTCAGTCTCCTATAAACATGCATGTGTCACTAATGCTAATGTAACACAGCTGGATGAGTCTTTCAGTCAAGGAAACAAACCAGTCAAAGCAGAAGAAGAGCTGGACTATTTAGCCGAGCATATGCGTCTTTCAGTAGATTGTAAAACCTGAAATAGCTCAAATTGTCCTCCCCGACATTGATTATCTGGTCGATACAATTAGTCTTAAAAACAGGTACAGAACATGCGCTATTTGAGCATTTAGGAAACCCAAATGGGAATAAATGTTCCACCACATGACCAGTATGGTACAAATGTATTACACTATTATTGACCTACCGGCCATATGTATACAGCAGCTGCTGTAAAGAACTTGTTGAGCTGAGCGATTGTAATAGTTTGATTAAGTCAAAGTGTTTTCATTTACTTTATTTTCACTGAAAATATGCAGCTTCACAATTCCTGTGCAGCTGACCATGGAAATGGGTCTTTGGCTCATTTTCTTGTCCCTTTGTAGATGGAAAAAGGAGCCCTGCCCAACAGCACCAGGCTGGCATACGGAGCGGACGGCCTCTTGCCCGACACAGTGGCTACAGGACCCACTGACTTCTCCCAGCCCTGCCCCGAAGTCCTTCACAGTCCCCCAGACCTGCTTCCCACCGGCTTTTACATCTGAGACAGTATCTGGTTAATCTCAGCTGACAACGATTACGGTCACAGGATTATTCAGAGGATCGGTCTTTCAAATAATAGGGAAAATCTGAAAGGGAGAGGCAAACAAGCAAAGTCTTCATTGTGTATGCATATGGACAGTCTTTTGTTTCTTTGGTCTGCTATGAAATCTTCTATGAATTCCCGTGTAGCATAGTGAACCCAGCATAAGGGTGGGGCCCAGCTGCTATTCACTAGTGAAAGTGAGCTCTCTTTTCTATTGTGATTGGCAAAACTTGACAATTTCACGTCTTTTTCCCAGTGATTTCAATAATAGCTGATCGTGGCCCCCCGTAACGCTTGTGATGTTGGTTTCTCCTTCCCCGGAGTGTAGTGTTCTCATATGAATGGAAAGGTTCCATTTGAACCATCACCTCTGTGGTGGGGGGTAAACATATGTGCACTGTTTTACTGTGAATGTCCCATGGTGTGTTTTAGTGCACTATTCTTGGAATCTGCAGTACAAACAAGGACAAAAGTTTGATATATTTGAAAAGCAGATTAGATGTTGGTGAGCTTTAAAATGCCTTTTTGATTCATGCACTTGTGATGGTTCGAGGCCTGCCTGAGAGCTGCCCCCAGCCACTTGCTGTGTGGGTTGTCTGTGTTACTCACAGAAAGGAAATACATGTAGCACTGCTGAAGGGCATTTTGCTGAGTTTACAGTGTGGCATGTTCATTTCTCCACTCAAGGGGGGGACCACGCCGTATATACTATGGTGGCCCATGTGTGGCTTAATGGCTTTCACCGCTGTGCCTGCAATCAGAAGGGTGCCGGTTTGAATCCTGTGTTTAGCAGAATAATTAAATCTCCATTGGGCTCTGAGTTAAGATGCTTAGCCCAGGGACACAGGATGGACAGCTGACGTCACACTCAAGCTTCACTTGTGTGTGTGTGTGTGTGTGTGTGTGTCTGTGTGTGTGTTTAAAAAAAAAAAAAACCCGGGATCGTTAGGTGGGATATGCAAAAACACACTGCAATGTACCTGTATTCATGCAACAGGAAAATAAAGCTTCCTTTCATAAGGAGTTGTTAAGTGTTAAATGTTCCATGAAGAAAAAGAGCAGGGTAATGGGATGACTGGAAACTCTTTATTCTTTATTGTTTTCACAATTTATGCTGCAAAAACAAGACCTCTAAAATTCCTGCAAATGTCATTCCTGTAAAGTATTACCCTTCCCGCAAATCCTGCAGAATGTTTTCATTTCACATAGGTGTCAGGTCTGAGTAAGATTAGGTGGCTGGAGGAGAAGCCTGCTCCTATTAGGTGATCACTGATGCTCCTCTGGTTGTAGCAATGATTTGCAATGTGAATTAAATCCCATAAGTTTCTCCAGTATTAACCAGGTATATGCATTTTCAAATGTTTTCTGCTCTGAAGACTTAATTTCATGATGCTGAACAGTGATTTGGTTGCTGTAGTTCCAATAATTTGTATTCTGATAAAAACATGACAAGTACGCACAACGTGTCTCAAAAACTGTTTCTGATTTGTTTATATATATATGGGGAAAATAATTATATATACATATATGAAAATACATCTTCTACAGTAAAAATGTTTTAAAACTGACTAGAAATTATATGTAAAAATTAAAGTTACAATCAAATGTTATACAGGTATGTAAATAGTAAAACAAGTGATTTTTTTACATGTGTTGCAAGCACTATTTAAGAAAACAATGAAAAGCTTCACGACACACTTTTCTCTAAAATATTCACTAAAATTGTAGTTGTGGGAAAATCTGTATTTGATATTGTATAAAATATGCTATGAAACTATTTATGTTAAAAAGAAGTTTTGAATTGACTTGAAAAGAGGATGGTGCCATACTGGTGATACAATGAATTTGTTCAAGTTTATAACTTTTTTGCAGTCATGTTAAATTAATTCTGTAATGCAACACCCTAAGGTCATTGCGCATGTTGTTTGAAAGTCAAAATGTTTGAATACTTCTTCAAATGTGTCTTTGGGTTTTCAGAAATAAAGAATTTGTGGTGTCACATTGAATTACGTCACCACGATGATCTGTTTGTACGTCAATCATGCACTCAGTTTCTGATGCTTAGTGAATTAAGCTTTATATCCATCGCAAACTGCTTATCTATGTGGTTGTGTGTGTGTGTGTGTGTGTGTGTGTGAGAGAGAGAGAGAGAGCGTCCTGGGAAAATTTTTATAAATATCGGTGACTTCTATGAAAAAACTAAAAATGCAAAAACTCTCGTATTTTGCTTGGTTACTTATGGTTACGGTTCGGGCTGGGTAGGGGGTAAGGTTGTCATAGTTAGCATTAGCATTTTTCCCATAGAAGTGAATGAGCAGTCCCCATAAGGATAGGTATTCTCGACGTGTGTGTGTGTGTTGTATGGGACCAGCTGTTGGAAGATCTCCCCAGGAGGGAGACCACAGATGCCTGGTTCCCATGTTTAACATTCCCTTCGCTGTGACACCAGTACTGTCCGTCAAAATAACCACCAAGACAGAGGCCATGCCAGTAAATGAGAACATTTTCAGAGTGCCTCACACATTGCAAACAAAACCTCCGTTCATCATTTGTAAATCCACCATAAGCCCTCATATTTCGTAAATCATTATATTTTTCTTTTTGGTAGTGTTACCATTTCTTAAATTTAACACAGTTTTGGCAAAACAGAAGTACAGATGCTCCTCAATTTACGATGGTGCTACATCCCAATATACCCATCATAAGGTGAAAATATTAATATGATGTGACACAATATAGACAATAGACTTTGGAACGTTTGCTTGAACACAGAAAAAAAACACAGAGCGCTATGTTGTTAAACACTGTACGAAATGTCTATGCTTGCGATCACTACAGAGACTGGAAGCGTGGCTGCATGGATGCTGCTATCTCTCAGCATCAGTAGAAAGTATCGTACGGCATTTCGCTAGCCTGGGAGCAGACCAAAATTCAAAGTTTGATGACTGAATGTGTGTCGCTATCACACCATCGAAAAGTCGAATTATTGTAAAGTGAGGAACATCTATACTTCATCTTGAAGGACCTCCTAGAAAAATCATCCCTCTTGAGGTCTGTCAGTCCTCAGCCTGAAATTAAACAAAATGCAACAATGTTGCTGCAAAAGGTCACGCTCTCTCTGGGGGTATCTAGCACATTCTTACATGTGAGAATGGGTTTCCTGCTCTTTAAGTGCTAAATCCTGCACTTCAGCCAATGAAGGGCATCTCTGCGGTGACCCTTCTCATCCTCCAAACCCCCCTGGTGCCAGACCATCAACAAGCTCTGCGTGGGATTCAGGAGCACCACCCCAAGAGAAGAGTCACAGCAGATTCTAATATAGGAACTTAAAACAACTATGTCCACAATGACCAGCAGGAGGCACCGTGCTTTTTCCAAAAGTGGAAAAATAATATAAAAGTCACACAAAATGGAATTAAGCTACATAGCTTTTTTGGTAGCCAATTTGGAATCTGCGCCTGTTGTTTTGTTTTTCTGTTCCAGCTTAAACTGGGACATAAATGTATCTGCATTGAAATACATGCAAAGTCATTTTTGTAGCTTATGTTGTTGACATGACAGTCATTGTACGGCATGTACCTCTGCCCTTACAAACAGGGTCAACATTTGTGTCAAACATGGATTCCTTATTTGCTTCTTTGATTTTGGCGTTTACTAATAATTGTTTGTTTCCTTCTGGCTGCACATTTCCCCCCGTGGTTCTGTTCCTCCAACACATGCTCGACAAAGCATTGAGAATAACAGGAAAGGCTGTCGCGTTCACATCCCAGAATGACCTGCCCTCTGTCCTCCGCTGTGTTTAGTGGGAAATATGAGTCTTCCACTAATAATGGGGCATTTGTTCCCTGGTGGAAGCACCACCCACGAGCACATCCCTCGGCCTGAGATCGCAGATCCAGCCGCCTGCGGAGACGGAGGCACCGGGAATTAGGAACAGCTTTCCCGCTCGGCCGCGATCCAGCCGCGCCCCATGGCAGTGACCGCTCGCTGCCTTTGCTGCCGTGTTTTGGGTCTGCCCAGTTTTCCCCCAGTCCTGCGTGCATTTCTGAGCTTGTTCCCTTCTGTTCCACTTCCTCCCCTGTGCGTGACGCGAGGTGAGATTTGTTTACAGTACATATCCACCCTGGAATTTGCTGGGAGTATTTTACACTCTCTTTTCTCCGTCCGCACCCAGGTAGTCAATCAATATTCAGAAAACATAACCTAATTTAGGCAACCTCTTTGGCCTCAGGTCTTCTTCTGCAAATTGCTGCATTTTGTTATTATTCTTTCTTATGTATAGATTTCTTTAATGAAGAAATGTTTCTCTGGGGAAAATTCTTATGAAGGCCTTCTTAGAAGCGAGGCTACATGTTTTATTGATGATATGACAGATGGAATCAACCCTCCTGTCCGAGGAGTGAAGGTAAGGAGATACACTAAGCTGAGAGGAACATCAGGACTGTGGGCTTTTCCACTGGGTGTCATGGAGCTTAAATGAAGCTCAGTTCATCAATGATGCATTTTCAGTTGGGTCTACCAGCTACTCAATGAACCGTCTGTTTGGGGCACCATAATAATGGGCTCTTGAGTTTGAATTCTTGTTTTATTCTAATAATTATAGCATCCTATATTTTGTAAATATCACAGTATAATGAAATCCCATTGAAAAGCCTGGCTATATTCATCACTGTATATTCAGAAAATAGTCTAATTGATCTAATATGTGGTGTAATAGAATTAGAATTATTAGAATTGTCTTGATATCTTCTGGAAGTGTCAGAAGAAAGTCGTGGATTTTTATATTTTATATATCTGTGCTTTAAAAACATATGAAAAGAAAACATTTTGAAACCATGTCAAGTTCTTGAGAACACATTTGTTTTCCGGGACAGAAAGTAGTTATTGATCTGTTTTCCTCACTCTGTGTCATTTTTGTCAGTTTTATTTACACATGGCTGATCTCCGGAGCACAGACCTTGCTCCCCTTCCCTGTTTTGTGCTCTTCGGTCTTGCGATCCACGTCTTATGCGTTTCACTCTGTGTTGCTCGTGACCCATGTCACCGTG